>CP092882.1:5165463-5354339 GCA_030710605.1 Cordylochernes scorpioides | reverse complement strand
TTGTGACGATGGTCAATAGATGGCATCTAGTTTTGACATTTTTTATGGAAGAGAAGACCTTTACTTTTAATGATCAATTTCCTCCTAGAAAAATTTCCATCTATTTATATCTATTAGATAATAATAAAGACATATATTGGATTGAAAAAAATATTTATTTGCCAATATTTTGGTTGGCTGAACGCCAACCTTTATCGAGGCATTACATTTTTGTATATACAAACTCAGCGCCACATAGTGTTATAATATCACAGTTGAAATAATTTAAAATATAAAGTAGGTGGGGAAAAATTTGTGCATTGGAGAAATTATTATAAAAAATTACAATCAGAATAAGTTAAATATCTTAAAATATTAAAGGAAAAACATGAGGTCTATCTTATATTTTAAAATATTTGCATTTATATCTATATACAATAGAACCTCCTCCCTGTAAAGGACATCTAATTGCAGAGCCAAATTGTCCTTTAGGGAGAGGTGTCCTCTTACCAGAGAGTTACTAAATAGTAAAAATGGTAATTTTGACAATGAAAACAGTCCTTTGTGGAGAGGTGTCCACTAAAGGGAGGTTCTACTGTATTTAGCAAACCCCGAGTCTGCAATATTTCTGTATCCATATAGATAAGACTGACCCTTTATTTCTGGTAAAAGTATGACAAATACTCAGAATTCCAGAAGTATCCTATAGTAAATTAGGATTGGTCTTGTTACCTTGTGAATATATTATCCAATATATTGTTTAGAATTATTAACAAAAATTATAAATCCAAATTATGCTTTATCAAAAATTATAAAACAAGGTAATAAGACCAAATCCAAATAAATAGTGTGTGACGTTTCGGTAACAGCGTTGTTACAGAAATGTCACACACTATTTATTTGGATTTGGTCTTATTACCTTGTTTTATAATTTATAATCCAAATTGTGCCTTATCAAAACTTATAAAGTAAGAGAAAGGCATCTCCTGATCGTGCAACTAAAAGTTTGTGATGGCTTGCACCATCTGTCAGAATAAATACACCTATCCCCCGATTTACACAGTAGATACGTTCCTGAGAAAAACGTGTAAATCGAAAAAAAAAAAGAATGTCTTATTTTAAATCTTTCAAACCAGCCATGACTTGCCAAAAAATTTGGCTTCTTTTCAGTTGAAGAAGAAGATGTGGCAATTGCTCTACAATTTTTTCGTATAGTATTTCGATAGTATAGTGCAATAAAAACAAAAAAAAAACTTATTTGGAAAACCGTGTAAAAGCGAAAACGTGTAAAACAAGTACCATGTAAATCGGGGGATAGGTGTATTGACAAATCATTGATTTTTTTTTTATTATCCCAGAATTGGCAATATACCCTTTCTGGATTTCATCTAGAATAATTTTTAAAAAATCAATGATTAGTATATTCAGACAGATGGCACAAGCCATCAACAACTTTTAGTTACATAATCAGGGAATGCATTTCTCTTCATTTTTCTACCTGATCCCAGTACAATTTTGTATAGGGGGTCGGTGGAAGGATGATCTATACCGTTGGTTTTCGACCGCTACGACCCGGGTTCGATTCCCACATTGAGCACTTTTTTCTGATAAAAAAAAATGCTCCAATGGCCCTGATTCTTGCAAAAGTCCAACCCCACCAGCAAGTGCAAGTAACCAAACGAGATTCTGGCACATTTGTAAGTGCAAAAATCGAACTGCTTGTCACATGTGTAGATATGTGGTGCACTTACAGTAAAAGCAGTCGCCTTCTTCTACCCACCATGATTATCATGGCCTAAACCACGTGTAATAGGGATAAACAAAAAAAAAACTAACAATTTTGTACTATTTGATTCATAAAATTATAAAGATTTAAAATTTACCATTTGAAGAGGTTAATTCTTCATGGCAGTGGGATGATTCTGAAACAGAAAAAATGAGATTGGTGAATGCAACATACACATATAAGATTAAAATAATCAAATAGAAGAGAAGTTTCGAAAAAAAAGTATTTTAACCTTCAACATGGATATACAAAGAATCTTCATTCATGATAAAATTGTGAAAAAAGTTTTAAAATTACAAAATATTTTCTCACAATGAGTTTTTTTTAATTAAAAAAACGCTAGCTTTCAAGCGATAATCGCTCTTCAACGGGTTTAATAAAATATTTTGTAAATATTTCTGGTGGGATAAAGTCAATATTTTATTAAGCCTGTTGAAGAGCGATTATCGCTTGAAAGCTGGCGTTTTTAATAAAAAGAAACTCATTGTGAGAAACTATTTTGTAATTTTAAAACAAAGAATCTTAATCCATCTGACTACCTCAACAAGATCTCCATTATCATGTAGATGTTATCTCCAAAATGAAGTGAAATATAATAGAAAAACCATTTCAACTTATTCTGTGTGTACAATTGATAATAGTGCCTTACTGTAATACTATTATTATTTTGAGAAACAGTACAGTTCAAAGGTGATTAAAATGCTTCTAGATAAATCAGGAAAAAATATATATATATTTTAGGCCAAATATGATTAAGTGAGTGCCCTCCCAATATGAGAAAATGGGGAAAGAGGAATCAGGAGAGGTGAAAGTAAAAAAAAAAAAACAATTTGGATTAGAGATTATAATAAAAGAAGATAAGACCTAATCCAAATAATTTATTAGTGTATGACGTTTCGGCAACAACATTATCACCATCATCAGACAAAAGAATAAATGCTTTTATTGCCATTTATTCTTTTGTCTGATGATGGTGACAATGTTGTTGCCGAAACGTCATACACTAATAAATTATTTGGATTAGGTCTTATTTTCTTTTATGTGTGTACAATTGTTGTATTCACCCATTCATATATTTTTAAAATTCTCCAGACCATTCTACATTCATATACAAAACTTAATGTTTAATATTTTAAACATAAATCACTCCTTATTTGCTTATATAACGACAGATTCTCATATAGGTATAAAGGAATTTTTTATGGAAACAGAGGCGATTTTGTTCACATTTGGTTATCCTGTATGTCTTCAATAAAGGTCATTTTAATATCTTTCAGAGTTATTGTCTGAATTTCAATGTACATGCTAAAAGGTACAGCTTCCTTAAGTTTTGTCTAAGAGTGTATCTTTCAGAGTTATTGTCTGAATCCCGATATACATGCTAAAAGGTACAGCTTCCTTAAGTTTTGTCTAAGAGTGTATCTTTCAGAGTTATTGTCTGAATCCCGATATACATGCTGAAAGGTACAACTTCCTTAAGTTTTGTCCATGAGTGTATCTTTCAGAGTTATTGTCTGAATCCCGATATACATGCTAAAAGGTACAGCTTCCTTAAGTTTTGTCTATGAGTGTATCTTTCAGAGTTATTGTCTGAATCCCGATATACATGCTGAAAGGTACAACTTCCTTAAGTTTTGTCCATGAGTGTATCTTTCAGAGTTATTGTCTGAATCCCGATATACATGCTGAAAGGTACAACTTCCTTAAGTTTTGTCCATGAGTGTATCTTTCAGAGTTATTGTCTGAATCCTGATATACATGCTGAAAGGTACAACTTCCTTAAGTTTTGTCCATGAGTGTATCTTTCAGAGTTATTGTCTGAATCCTGATATACATGCTGAAAGGTACAACTTCCTTTAGTTTTGTCCATGAGTGTATCTTTCAGAGTTATTGTCTGAATCCTGATATACATGCTGAAAGGTACAACTTCCTTAAGTTTTGTCCATGAGTGTATCTTTCAGAGTTATTGTCTGAATCCTGATATACATGCTGAAAAGTACAACTTCCTTAAGTTTTGTCCATGAGTGTATCTTTCAGAGTTATTGTCTGAATCCTGATATACATGCTGAAAGGTACAACTTCCTTAAGTTTTGTCCATGAGTGTATCTTTCAGAGTTATTGTCTGAATCCTGATATACATGCTGAAAGGTACAACTTCTTTAAGTTTTGTCCATGAGTGTATCTTTCAGAGTTATTGTCTGAATCCTGATATACATGCTGAAAGGTACAACTTCCTTAAGTTTTGTCCATGAGTGTATCTTTCAGAGTTATTGTCTGAATCCTGATATACATGCTGAAAGGTACAACTTCCTAAAGTTTTGTCCATGAGTGTATCTTTCAGAGTTATTGTCTGAATCCTGATATACATGCTGAAAGGTACAACTTCCTTAAGTTTTGTCCATGAGTGTATCTTTCAGAGTTATTGTCTGAATCCTGATATACATGCTGAAAGGTACAACTTCCTTAAGTTTTGTCCATGAGTGTATCTTTCAGAGTTATTGTCTGAATCCTGATATACATGCTGAAAGGTACAACTTCCTTAAGTTTTGTCCATGAGTGTATCTTTCAGAGTTATTGTCTGAATCCCGATATACATGCTGAAAGGTACAACTTCCTTAAGTTTTGTCCATGAGTGTATCTTTCAGAGTTATTGTCTGAATCCCGATATACATGCTGAAAGGTACAACTTCCTTAAGTTTTGTCCATGAGTGTATCTTTCAGAGTTATTGTCTGAATCCTGATATACATGCTGAAAGGTACAACTTCCTTTAGTTTTGTCCATGAGTGTATCTTTCAGAGTTATTGTCTGAATCCTGATATACATGCTGAAAGGTACAACTTCCTTAAGTTTTGTCCATGAGTGTATCTTTCAGAGTTATTGTCTGAATCCTGATATACATGCTGAAAAGTACAACTTCCTTAAGTTTTGTCCATGAGTGTATCTTTCAGAGTTATTGTCTGAATCCTGATATACATGCTGAAAGGTACAACTTCCTTAAGTTTTGTCCATGAGTGTATCTTTCAGAGTTATTGTCTGAATCCTGATATACATGCTGAAAGGTACAACTTCCTTAAGTTTTGTCCATGAGTGTATCTTTCAGAGTTATTGTCTGAATCCTGATATACATGCTGAAAGGTACAACTTCCTTAAGTTTTGTCCATGAGTGTATCTTTCAGAGTTATTGTCTGAATCCTGATATACATGCTGAAAGGTACAACTTCCTTAAGTTTTGTCCATGAGTGTATCTTTCAGAGTTATTGTCTGAATCCTGATATACATGCTGAAAGGTACAACTTCCTTAAGTTTTGTCCATGAGTGTATCTTTCAGAGTTATTGTCTGAATCCTGATATACATGCTGAAAGGTACAACTTCCTAAAGTTTTGTCCATGAGTGTATCTTTCAGAGTTATTGTCTGAATCCTGATATACATGCTGAAAGGTACAACTTCCTTAAGTTTTGTCCATGAGTGTATCTTTCAGAGTTATTGTCTGAATCCTGATATACATGCTGAAAGGTACAACTTCCTTAAGTTTTGTCCATGAGTGTATCTTTCAGAGTTATTGTCTGAATCCTGATATACATGCTGAAAGGTACAACTTCCTTAAGTTTTGTCCATGAGTGTATCTTTCAGAGTTATTGTCTGAATCCTGATATACATGCTGAAAGGTACAACTTCCTTAAGTTTTGTCTATGAGTGTATCTTTCAGAGTTATTGTCTGACTCCTGATATACATGCTGAAAGGTACAACTTCCTTAAGTTTTGTCCATGAGTGTATCTTTCAGAGTTATTGTCTGAATCCTGATATACATGCTGAAAGGTACAACTTCCTTAAGTTTTGTCCATGAGTGTATCTTTCAGAGTTATTGTCTGAATCCTGATATACATGCTGAAAGGTACAACTTCCTTAAGTTTTGTCCATGAGTGTATCTTTCAGAGTTATTGTCTGAATCCTGATATACATGCTGAAAGGTACAACTTCCTTAAGTTTTGTCCATGAGTGTATCTTTCAGAGTTATTGTCTGAATCCTGATATACATGCTGAAAGGTACAACTTCCTTAAGTTTTGTCCATGAGTGTATCTTTCAGAGTTATTGTCTGAATCCTGATATACATGCTGAAAGGTACAACTTCCTTAAGTTTTGTCCATGAGTGTATCTTTCAGAGTTATTGTCTGAATCCTGATATACATGCTGAAAGGTACAACTTCCTTAAGTTTTGTCCATGAGTGTATCTTTCAGAGTTATTGTCTGAATCCTGATATACATGCTGAAAGGTACAACTTCCTTAAGTTTTGTCCATGAGTGTATCTTTCAGAGTTATTGTCTGAATCCTGATATACATGCTGAAAGGTACAACTTCCTTAAGTTTTGTCCATGAGTGTATCTTTCAGAGTTATTGTCTGAATCCTGATATACATGCTGAAAGGTACAACTTCCTTAAGTTTTGTCCATGAGTGTATCTTTCAGAGTTATTGTCTGAATCCTGATATACATGCTGAAAGGTACAACTTCCTTAAGTTTTGTCCATGAGTGTATCTTTCAGAGTTATTGTCTGAATCCTGATATACATGCTGAAAGGTACAACTTCCTTAAGTTTTGTCCATGAGTGTATCTTTCAGAGTTATTGTCTGAATCCTGATATACATGCTGAAAGGTACAACTTCCTTAAGTTTTGTCCATGAGTGTATCTTTCAGAGTTATTGTCTGAATCCTGATATACATGCTGAAAGGTACAACTTCCTTAAGTTTTGTCCATGAGTGTATCTTTCAGAGTTATTGTCTGAATCCTGATATACATGCTGAAAGGTACAACTTCCTTAAGTTTTGTCCATGAGTGTATCTTTCAGAGTTATTGTCTGAATCCTGATATACATGCTGAAAGGTACAACTTCCTTAAGTTTTGTCCATGAGTGTATCTTTCAGAGTTATTGTCTGACTCCTGATATACATGCTGAAAGGTACAACTTCCTTAAGTTTTGTCCATGAGTGTATCTTTCAGAGTTATTGTCTGAATCCTGATATACATGCTGAAAGGTACAACTTCCTTAAGTTTTGTCCATGAGTGTATCTTTCAGAGTTATTGTCTGAATCCTGATATACATGCTGAAAAGTACAACTTCCTTAAGTTTTGTCCATGAGTGTATCTTTCAGAGTTATTGTCTGAATCCTGATATACATGCTGAAAGGTACAACTTCCTTAAGTTTTGTCCATGAGTGTATCTTTCAGAGTTATTGTCTGAATCCTGATATACATGCTGAAAAGTACAACTTCCTTAAGTTTTGTCCATGAGTGTATCTTTCAGAGTTATTGTCTGAATCCTGATATACATGCTGAAAGGTACAACTTCCTTAAGTTTTGTCCATGAGTGTATCTTTCAGAGTTATTGTCTGAATCCTGATATACATGCTGAAAGGTACAACTTCCTTAAGTTTTGTCCATGAGTGTATCTTTCAGAGTTATTGTCTGAATCCTGATATACATGCTGAAAGGTACAACTTCCTTAAGTTTTGTCCATGAGTGTATCTTTCAGAGTTATTGTCTGAATCCTGATATACATGCTGAAAGGTACAACTTCCTTAAGTTTTGTCCATGAGTGTATCTTTCAGAGTTATTGTCTGAATCCTGATATACATGCTGAAAGGTACAACTTCCTTAAGTTTTGTCCATGAGTGTATCTTTCAGAGTTATTGTCTGAATCCTGATATACATGCTGAAAGGTACAACTTTCTTAAGTTTTGTCCATGAGTGTATCTTTCAGAGTTATTGTCTGAATCCTGATATACATGCTGAAAGGTACAACTTCCTTAAGTTTTGTCCATGAGTGTATCTTTCAGAGTTATTGTCTGAATCCTGATATACATGCTGAAAGGTACAACTTCCTTAAGTTTTGTCCATGAGTGTATCTTTCAGAGTTATTGTCTGAATCCTGATATACATGCTGAAAGGTACAACTTCCTTAAGTTTTGTCCATGAGTGTATCTTTCAGAGTTATTGTCTGACTCCTGATATACATGCTGAAAGGTACAACTTCCTTAAGTTTTGTCCATGAGTGTATCTTTCAGAGTTATTGTCTGAATCCTGATATACATGCTGAAAGGTACAACTTCCTTAAGTTTTGTCCATGAGTGTATCTTTCAGAGTTATTGTCTGAATCCTGATATACATGCTGAAAGGTACAACTTCCTTAAGTTTTGTCCATGAGTGTATCTTTCAGAGTTATTGTCTGAATCCTGATATACATGCTGAAAAGTACAACTTCCTTAAGTTTTGTCCATGAGTGTATCTTTCAGAGTTATTGTCTGAATCCTGATATACATGCTGAAAGGTACAACTTCCTTAAGTTTTGTCCATGAGTGTATCTTTCAGAGTTATTGTCTGAATCCTGATATACATGCTGAAAGGTACAACTTCCTTAAGTTTTGTCCATGAGTGTATCTTTCAGAGTTATTGTCTGAATCCTGATATACATGCTGAAAGGTACAACTTCCTTAAGTTTTGTCCATGAGTGTATCTTTCAGAGTTATTGTCTGAATCCTGATATACATGCTGAAAGGTACAACTTCCTTAAGTTTTGTCCATGAGTGTATCTTTCAGAGTTATTGTCTGAATCCTGATATACATGCTGAAAGGTACAACTTCCTTAAGTTTTGTCCATGAGTGTATCTTTCAGAGTTATTGTCTGAATCCTGATATACATGCTGAAAGGTACAACTTCCTTAAGTTTTGTCCATGAGTGTATCTTTCAGAGTTATTGTCTGAATCCTGATATACATGCTGAAAGGTACAACTTCCTTAAGTTTTGTCCATGAGTGTATCTTTCAGAGTTATTGTCTGAATCCTGATATACATGCTGAAAGGTACAACTTCCTTAAGTTTTGTCCATGAGTGTATCTTTCAGAGTTATTGTCTGAATCCTGATATACATGCTGAAAGGTACAACTTCCTTAAGTTTTGTCCATGAGTGTATCTTTCAGAGTTATTGTCTGAATCCCGATATACATGCTGAAAGGTACAACTTCCTTAAGTTTTGTCCATGAGTGTATCTTTCAGAGTTATTGTCTGAATCCTGATATACATGCTGAAAGGTACAACTTCCTTAAGTTTTGTCCATGAGTGTATCTTTCAGAGTTATTGTCTGAATCCTGATATACATGCTGAAAAGTACAACTTCCTTAAGTTTTGTCCATGAGTGTATCTTTCAGAGTTATTGTCTGAATCCTGATATACATGCTGAAAGGTACAACTTCCTTAAGTTTTGTCCATGAGTGTATCTTTCAGAGTTATTGTCTGAATCCTGATATACATGCTGAAAAGTACAACTTCCTTAAGTTTTGTCCATGAGTGTATCTTTCAGAGTTATTGTCTGAATCCTGATATACATGCTGAAAGGTACAACTTCCTTAAGTTTTGTCCATGAGTGTATCTTTCAGAGTTATTGTCTGAATCCTGATATACATGCTGAAAGGTACAACTTCCTTAAGTTTTGTCCATGAGTGTATCTTTCAGAGTTATTGTCTGAATCCTGATATACATGCTGAAAGGTACAACTTCCTTAAGTTTTGTCCATGAGTGTATCTTTCAGAGTTATTGTCTGAATCCTGATATACATGCTGAAAGGTACAACTTCCTTAAGTTTTGTCCATGAGTGTATCTTTCAGAGTTATTGTCTGAATCCTGATATACATGCTGAAAGGTACAACTTCCTTAAGTTTTGTCCATGAGTGTATCTTTCAGAGTTATTGTCTGAATCCTGATATACATGCTGAAAGGTACAACTTCCTTAAGTTTTGTCCATGAGTGTATCTTTCAGAGTTATTGTCTGAATCCTGATATACATGCTGAAAGGTACAACTTCCTTAAGTTTTGTCCATGAGTGTATCTTTCAGAGTTATTGTCTGAATCCTGATATACATGCTGAAAGGTACAACTTCCTTAAGTTTTTGTCCATGAGTGTATCTTTCAGAGTTATTGTCTGAATCCTGATATACATGCTGAAAGGTACAACTTCCTTAAGTTTTGTCCATGAGTGTATCTTTCAGAGTTATTGTCTGACTCCTGATATACATGCTGAAAGGTACAACTTCCTTAAGTTTTGTCCATGAGTGTATCTTTCAGAGTTATTGTCTGAATCCTGATATACATGCTGAAAGGTACAACTTCCTTAAGTTTTGTCCATGAGTGTATCTTTCAGAGTTATTGTCTGAATCCTGATATACATGCTGAAAGGTACAACTTCCTTAAGTTTTGTCCATGAGTGTATCTTTCAGAGTTATTGTCTGAATCCTGATATACATGCTGAAAAGTACAACTTCCTTAAGTTTTGTCCATGAGTGTATCTTTCAGAGTTATTGTCTGAATCCTGATATACATGCTGAAAGGTACAACTTCCTTAAGTTTTGTCCATGAGTGTATCTTTCAGAGTTATTGTCTGAATCCTGATATACATGCTGAAAGGTACAACTTCCTTAAGTTTTGTCCATGAGTGTATCTTTCAGAGTTATTGTCTGAATCCTGATATACATGCTGAAAGGTACAACTTCCTTAAGTTTTGTCCATGAGTGTATCTTTCAGAGTTATTGTCTGAATCCTGATATACATGCTGAAAGGTACAACTTCCTTAAGTTTTGTCCATGAGTGTATCTTTCAGAGTTATTGTCTGAATCCTGATATACATGCTGAAAGGTACAACTTCCTTAAGTTTTGTCCATGAGTGTATCTTTCAGAGTTATTGTCTGAATCCTGATATACATGCTGAAAGGTACAACTTCCTTAAGTTTTGTCCATGAGTGTATCTTTCAGAGTTATTGTCTGAATCCTGATATACATGCTGAAAGGTACAACTTCCTTAAGTTTTGTCCATGAGTGTATCTTTCAGAGTTATTGTCTGACTCCTGATATACATGCTGAAAGGTACAACTTCCTTAAGTTTTGTCCATGAGTGTATCTTTCAGAGTTATTGTCTGAATCCTGATATACATGCTGAAAGGTACAACTTCCTTAAGTTTTGTCCATGAGTGTATCTTTCAGAGTTATTGTCTGAATCCTGATATACATGCTGAAAGGTACAACTTCCTTAAGTTTTGTCCATGAGTGTATCTTTCAGAGTTATTGTCTGAATCCTGATATACATGCTGAAAAGTACAACTTCCTTAAGTTTTGTCCATGAGTGTATCTTTCAGAGTTATTGTCTGAATCCTGATATACATGCTGAAAGGTACAACTTCCTTAAGTTTTGTCCATGAGTGTATCTTTCAGAGTTATTGTCTGAATCCTGATATACATGCTGAAAGGTACAACTTCCTTAAGTTTTGTCCATGAGTGTATCTTTCAGAGTTATTGTCTGAATCCTGATATACATGCTGAAAGGTACAACTTCCTTAAGTTTTGTCCATGAGTGTATCTTTCAGAGTTATTGTCTGAATCCTGATATACATGCTGAAAGGTACAACTTCCTTAAGTTTTGTCCATGAGTGTATCTTTCAGAGTTATTGTCTGAATCCTGATATACATGCTGAAAGGTACAACTTCCTTAAGTTTTGTCCATGAGTGTATCTTTCAGAGTTATTGTCTGAATCCTGATATACATGCTGAAAGGTACAACTTCCTTAAGTTTTGTCCATGAGTGTATCTTTCAGAGTTATTGTCTGAATCCTGATATACATGCTGAAAGGTACAACTTCCTTAAGTTTTGTCCATGAGTGTATCTTTCAGAGTTATTGTCTGAATCCTGATATACATGCTGAAAGGTACAACTTCCTTAAGTTTTGTCCATGAGTGTATCTTTCAGAGTTATTGTCTGAATCCTGATATACATGCTGAAAGGTACAACTTCCTTAAGTTTTGTCCATGAGTGTATCTTTCAGAGTTATTGTCTGAATCCTGATATACATGCTGAAAGGTACAACTTCCTTAAGTTTTGTCCATGAGTGTATCTTTCAGAGTTATTGTCTGAATCCTGATATACATGCTGAAAGGTACAACTTCCTTAAGTTTTGTCCATGAGTGTATCTTTCAGAGTTATTGTCTGAATCCTGATATACATGCTGAAAGGTACAACTTCCTTAAGTTTTGTCCATGAGTGTATCTTTCAGAGTTATTGTCTGACTCCTGATATACATGCTGAAAGGTACAACTTCCTTAAGTTTTGTCCATGAGTGTATCTTTCAGAGTTATTGTCTGAATCCTGATATACATGCTGAAAGGTACAACTTCCTTAAGTTTTGTCCATGAGTGTATCTTTCAGAGTTATTGTCTGAATCCTGATATACATGCTGAAAAGGTACAACTTCCTTAAGTTTTGTCCATGAGTGTATCTTTCAGAGTTATTGTCTGAATCCTGATATACATGCTGAAAGGTACAACTTCCTTAAGTTTTGTCCATGAGTGTATCTTTCAGAGTTATTGTCTGAATCCTGATATACATGCTGAAAGGTACAACTTCCTTAAGTTTTGTCCATGAGTGTATCTTTCAGAGTTATTGTCTGAATCCTGATATACATGCTGAAAGGTACAACTTCCTTAAGTTTTGTCCATGAGTGTATCTTTCAGAGTTATTGTCTGAATCCTGATATACATGCTGAAAGGTACAACTTCCTTAAGTTTTGTCCATGAGTGTATCTTTCAGAGTTATTGTCTGAATCCTGATATACATGCTGAAAGGTACAACTTCCTTAAGTTTTGTCCATGAGTGTATCTTTCAGAGTTATTGTCTGAATCCTGATATACATGCTGAAAGGTACAACTTCCTTAAGTTTTGTCCATGAGTGTATCTTTCAGAGTTATTGTCTGAATCCTGATATACATGCTGAAAGGTACAACTTCCTTAAGTTTTGTCCATGAGTGTATCTTTCAGAGTTATTGTCTGAATCCTGATATACATGCTGAAAGGTACAACTTCCTTAAGTTTTGTCCATGAGTGTATCTTTCAGAGTTATTGTCTGAATCCTGATATACATGCTGAAAGGTACAACTTCCTTAAGTTTTGTCCATGAGTGTATCTTTCAGAGTTATTGTCTGAATCCTGATATACATGCTGAAAGGTACAACTTCCTTAAGTTTTGTCCATGAGTGTATCTTTCAGAGTTATTGTCTGAATCCTGATATACATGCTGAAAGGTACAACTTCCTTAAGTTTTGTCCATGAGTGTATCTTTCAGAGTTATTGTCTGAATCCTGATATACATGCTGAAAGGTACAACTTCCTTAAGTTTTGTCCATGAGTGTATCTTTCAGAGTTATTGTCTGAATCCTGATATACATGCTGAAAGGTACAACTTCCTTAAGTTTTGTCCATGAGTGTATCTTTCAGAGTTATTGTCTGAATCCTGATATACATGCTGAAAGGTACAACTTCCTTAAGTTTTGTCCATGAGTGTATCTTTCAGAGTTATTGTCTGAATCCTGATATACATGCTGAAAGGTACAACTTCCTTAAGTTTTGTCCATGAGTGTATCTTTCAGAGTTATTGTCTGAATCCTGATATACATGCTGAAAGGTACAACTTCCTTAAGTTTTGTCCATGAGTGTATCTTTCAGAGTTATTGTCTGAATCCTGATATACATGCTGAAAGGTACAACTTCCTTAAGTTTTGTCCATGAGTGTATCTTTCAGAGTTATTGTCTGAATCCTGATATACATGCTGAAAGGTACAACTTCCTTAAGTTTTGTCCATGAGTGTATCTTTCAGAGTTATTGTCTGAATCCTGATATACATGCTGAAAGGTACAACTTCCTTAAGTTTTGTCCATGAGTGTATCTTTCAGAGTTATTGTCTGAATCCTGATATACATGCTGAAAGGTACAACTTCCTTAAGTTTTGTCCATGAGTGTATCTTTCAGAGTTATTGTCTGAATCCTGATATACATGCTGAAAGGTACAACTTCCTTAAGTTTTGTCCATGAGTGTATCTTTCAGAGTTATTGTCTGAATCCTGATATACATGCTGAAAGGTACAACTTCCTTAAGTTTTGTCCATGAGTGTATCTTTCAGAGTTATTGTCTGAATCCTGATATACATGCTGAAAGGTACAACTTCCTTAAGTTTTGTCCATGAGTGTATCTTTCAGAGTTATTGTCTGAATCCTGATATACATGCTGAAAGGTACAACTTCCTTAAGTTTTGTCCATGAGTGTATCTTTCAGAGTTATTGTCTGAATCCTGATATACATGCTGAAAGGTACAACTTCCTTAAGTTTTGTCCATGAGTGTATCTTTCAGAGTTATTGTCTGAATCCTGATATACATGCTGAAAGTACAACTTCCTTAAGTTTTGTCCATGAGTGTATCTTTCAGAGTTATTGTCTGAATCCTGATATACATGCTGAAAGGTACAACTTCCTTAAGTTTTGTCCATGAGTGTATCTTTCAGAGTTATTGTCTGAATCCTGATATACATGCTGAAAGGTACAACTTCCTTAAGTTTTGTCCATGAGTGTATCTTTCAGAGTTATTGTCTGAATCCTGATATACATGCTGAAAGGTACAACTTCCTTAAGTTTTGTCCATGAGTGTATCTTTCAGAGTTATTGTCTGAATCCTGATATACATGCTGAAAGGTACAACTTCCTTAAGTTTTGTCCATGAGTGTATCTTTCAGAGTTATTGTCTGAATCCTGATATACATGCTGAAAGGTACAACTTCCTTAAGTTTTGTCCATGAGTGTATCTTTCAGAGTTATTGTCTGAATCCTGATATACATGCTGAAAGGTACAACTTCCTTAAGTTTTGTCCATGAGTGTATCTTTCAGAGTTATTGTCTGAATCCTGATATACATGCTGAAAGGTACAACTTCCTTAAGTTTTGTCCATGAGTGTATCTTTCAGAGTTATTGTCTGAATCCTGATATACATGCTGAAAGGTACAACTTCCTTAAGTTTTGTCCATGAGTGTATCTTTCAGAGTTATTGTCTGAATCCTGATATACATGCTGAAAGGTACAACTTCCTTAAGTTTTGTCCATGAGTGTATCTTTCAGAGTTATTGTCTGAATCCTGATATACATGCTGAAAGGTACAACTTCCTTAAGTTTTGTCCATGAGTGTATCTTTCAGAGTTATTGTCTGAATCCTGATATACATGCTGAAAGGTACAACTTCTTAAGTTTTGTCCATGAGTGTATCTTTCAGAGTTATTGTCTGAATCCTGATATACATGCTGAAAGGTACAACTTCCTTAAGTTTTGTCCATGAGTGTATCTTTCAGAGTTATTGTCTGAATCCTGATATACATGCTGAAAGGTACAACTTCCTTAAGTTTTGTCCATGAGTGTATCTTTCAGAGTTATTGTCTGAATCCTGATATACATGCTGAAAGGTACAACTTCCTTAAGTTTTGTCCATGAGTGTATCTTTCAGAGTTATTGTCTGAATCCTGATATACATGCTGAAAGGTACAACTTCCTTAAGTTTTGTCCATGAGTGTATCTTTCAGAGTTATTGTCTGAATCCTGATATACATGCTGAAAGGTACAACTTCCTTAAGTTTTGTCCATGAGTGTATCTTTCAGAGTTATTGTCTGAATCCTGATATACATGCTGAAAGGTACAACTTCCTTAAGTTTTGTCCATGAGTGTATCTTTCAGAGTTATTGTCTGAATCCTGATATACATGCTGAAAGGTACAACTTCCTTAAGTTTTGTCCATGAGTGTATCTTTCAGAGTTATTGTCTGAATCCTGATATACATGCTGAAAGGTACAACTTCCTTAAGTTTTGTCCATGAGTGTATCTTTCAGAGTTATTGTCTGAATCCTGATATACATGCTGAAAGGTACAACTTCCTTAAGTTTTGTCCATGAGTGTATCTTTCAGAGTTATTGTCTGAATCCTGATATACATGCTGAAAGGTACAACTTCCTTAAGTTTTGTCCATGAGTGTATCTTTCAGAGTTATTGTCTGAATCCTGATATACATGCTGAAAGGTACAACTTCCTTAAGTTTTGTCCATGAGTGTATCTTTCAGAGTTATTGTCTGAATCCTGATATACATGCTGAAAGGTACAACTTCCTTAAGTTTTGTCCATGAGTGTATCTTTCAGAGTTATTGTCTGAATCCTGATATACATGCTGAAAGGTACAACTTCCTTAAGTTTTGTCCATGAGTGTATCTTTCAGAGTTATTGTCTGAATCCTGATATACATGCTGAAAGGTACAACTTCCTTAAGTTTTGTCCATGAGTGTATCTTTCAGAGTTATTGTCTGAATCCTGATATACATGCTGAAAGGTACAACTTCCTTAAGTTTTGTCCATGAGTGTATCTTTCAGAGTTATTGTCTGAATCCTGATATACATGCTGAAAGGTACAACTTCCTTAAGTTTTGTCCATGAGTGTATCTTTCAGAGTTATTGTCTGAATCCTGATATACATGCTGAAAGGTACAACTTCCTTAAGTTTTGTCCATGAGTGTATCTTTCAGAGTTATTGTCTGAATCCTGATATACATGCTGAAAGGTACAACTTCCTTAAGTTTTGTCCATGAGTGTATCTTTCAGAGTTATTGTCTGAATCCTGATATACATGCTGAAAGGTACAACTTCCTTAAGTTTTGTCCATGAGTGTATCTTTCAGAGTTATTGTCTGAATCCTGATATACATGCTGAAAGGTACAACTTCCTTAAGTTTTGTCCATGAGTGTATCTTTCAGAGTTATTGTCTGAATCCTGATATACATGCTGAAAGGTACAACTTCCTTAAGTTTTGTCCATGAGTGTATCTTTCAGAGTTATTGTCTGAATCCTGATATACATGCTGAAAGGTACAACTTCCTTAAGTTTTGTCCATGAGTGTATCTTTCAGAGTTATTGTCTGAATCCTGATATACATGCTGAAAGGTACAACTTCCTTAAGTTTTGTCCATGAGTGTATCTTTCAGAGTTATTGTCTGAATCCTGATATACATGCTGAAAGGTACAACTTCCTTAAGTTTTGTCCATGAGTGTATCTTTCAGAGTTATTGTCTGAATCCTGATATACATGCTGAAAGGTACAACTTCCTTAAGTTTTGTCCATGAGTGTATCTTTCAGAGTTATTGTCTGAATCCTGATATACATGCTGAAAGGTACAACTTCCTTAAGTTTTGTCCATGAGTGTATCTTTCAGAGTTATTGTCTGAATCCTGATATACATGCTGAAAGGTACAACTTCCTTAAGTTTTGTCCATGAGTGTATCTTTCAGAGTTATTGTCTGAATCCTGATATACATGCTGAAAGGTACAACTTCCTTAAGTTTTGTCCATGAGTGTATCTTTCAGAGTTATTGTCTGAATCCTGATATACATGCTGAAAGGTACAACTTCCTTAAGTTTTGTCCATGAGTGTATCTTTCAGAGTTATTGTCTGACTCCTGATATACATGCTGAAAGGTACAACTTCCTTAAGTTTTGTCCATGAGTGTATCTTTCAGAGTTATTGTCTGAATCCTGATATACATGCTGAAAGGTACAACTTCCTTAAGTTTTGTCCATGAGTGTATCTTTCAGAGTTATTGTCTGAATCCTGATATACATGCTGAAAGTACAACTTCCTTAAGTTTTGTCCATGAGTGTATCTTTCAGAGTTATTGTCTGAATCCTGATATACATGCTGAAAGGTACAACTTCCTTAAGTTTTGTCCATGAGTGTATCTTTCAGAGTTATTGTCTGAATCCTGATATACATGCTGAAAGGTACAACTTCCTTAAGTTTTGTCCATGAGTGTATCTTTCAGAGTTATTGTCTGAATCCTGATATACATGCTGAAAGGTACAACTTCCTTAAGTTTTGTCCATGAGTGTATCTTTCAGAGTTATTGTCTGAATCCTGATATACATGCTGAAAGGTACAACTTCCTTAAGTTTTGTCCATGAGTGTATCTTTCAGAGTTATTGTCTGAATCCTGATATACATGCTGAAAGGTACAACTTCCTTAAGTTTTGTCCATGAGTGTATCTTTCAGAGTTATTGTCTGAATCCTGATATACATGCTGAAAGGTACAACTTCCTTAAGTTTTGTCCATGAGTGTATCTTTCAGAGTTATTGTCTGAATCCTGATATACATGCTGAAAGGTACAACTTCCTTAAGTTTTGTCCATGAGTGTATCTTTCAGAGTTATTGTCTGAATCCTGATATACATGCTGAAAGGTACAAATTCCTTAAGTTTTGTCCATGAGTGTATCTTTCAGAGTTATTGTCTGAATCCTGATATACATGCTGAAAGGTACAACTTCCTTAAGTTTTGTCCATGAGTGTATCTTTCAGAGTTATTGTCTGAATCCTGATATACATGCTGAAAGGTACAACTTCCTTAAGTTTTGTCCATGAGTGTATCTTTCAGAGTTATTGTCTGAATCCTGATATACATGCTGAAAGGTACAACTTCCTTAAGTTTTGTCCATGAGTGTATCTTTCAGAGTTATTGTCTGAATCCTGATATACATGCTGAAAGGTACAACTTCCTTAAGTTTTGTCCATGAGTGTATCTTTCAGAGTTATTGTCTGAATCCTGATATACATGCTGAAAGGTACAACTTCCTTAAGTTTTGTCCATGAGTGTATCTTTCAGAGTTATTGTCTGAATCCTGATATACATGCTGAAAGGTACAACTTCCTTAAGTTTTGTCCATGAGTGTATCTTTCAGAGTTATTGTCTGAATCCTGATATACATGCTGAAAGGTACAACTTCCTTAAGTTTTGTCCATGAGTGTATCTTTCAGAGTTATTGTCTGAATCCTGATATACATGCTGAAAGGTACAACTTCCTTAAGTTTTGTCCATGAGTGTATCTTTCAGAGTTATTGTCTGAATCCTGATATACATGCTGAAAGGTACAACTTCCTTAAGTTTTGTCCATGAGTGTATCTTTCAGAGTTATTGTCTGAATCCTGATATACATGCTGAAAGGTACAACTTCCTTAAGTTTTGTCCATGAGTGTATCTTTCAGAGTTATTGTCTGAATCCTGATATACATGCTGAAAGGTACAACTTCCTTAAGTTTTGTCCATGAGTGTATCTTTCAGAGTTATTGTCTGAATCCTGATATACATGCTGAAAGGTACAACTTCCTTAAGTTTTGTCCATGAGTGTATCTTTCAGAGTTATTGTCTGAATCCTGATATACATGCTGAAAGGTACAACTTCCTTAAGTTTTGTCCATGAGTGTATCTTTCAGAGTTATTGTCTGAATCCTGATATACATGCTGAAAGGTACAACTTCCTTAAGTTTTGTCCATGAGTGTATCTTTCAGAGTTATTGTCTGAATCCTGATATACATGCTGAAAGGTACAACTTCCTTAAGTTTTGTCCATGAGTGTATCTTTCAGAGTTATTGTCTGAATCCTGATATACATGCTGAAAGGTACAACTTCCTTAAGTTTTGTCCATGAGTGTATCTTTCAGAGTTATTGTCTGAATCCTGATATACATGCTGAAAGGTACAACTTCCTTAAGTTTTGTCCATGAGTGTATCTTTCAGAGTTATTGTCTGAATCCTGATATACATGCTGAAAGGTACAACTTCCTTAAGTTTTGTCCATGAGTGTATCTTTCAGAGTTATTGTCTGAATCCTGATATACATGCTGAAAGGTACAACTTCCTTAAGTTTTGTCCATGAGTGTATCTTTCAGAGTTATTGTCTGAATCCTGATATACATGCTGAAAGGTACAACTTCCTTAAGTTTTGTCCATGAGTGTATCTTTCAGAGTTATTGTCTGAATCCTGATATACATGCTGAAAGGTACAACTTCCTTAAGTTTTGTCCATGAGTGTATCTTTCAGAGTTATTGTCTGAATCCTGATATACATGCTGAAAGGTACAACTTCCTTAAGTTTTGTCCATGAGTGTATCTTTCAGAGTTATTGTCTGAATCCTGATATACATGCTGAAAGGTACAACTTCCTTAAGTTTTGTCCATGAGTGTATCTTTCAGAGTTATTGTCTGAATCCTGATATACATGCTGAAAGGTACAACTTCCTTAAGTTTTGTCCATGAGTGTATCTTTCAGAGTTATTGTCTGAATCCTGATATACATGCTGAAAGGTACAACTTCCTTAAGTTTTGTCCATGAGTGTATCTTTCAGAGTTATTGTCTGAATCCTGATATACATGCTGAAAGGTACAACTTCCTTAAGTTTTGTCCATGAGTGTATCTTTCAGAGTTATTGTCTGAATCCTGATATACATGCTGAAAGGTACAACTTCCTTAAGTTTTGTCCATGAGTGTATCTTTCAGAGTTATTGTCTGAATCCTGATATACATGCTGAAAGGTACAACTTCCTTAAGTTTTGTCCATGAGTGTATCTTTCAGAGTTATTGTCTGAATCCTGATATACATGCTGAAAGGTACAACTTCCTTAAGTTTTGTCCATGAGTGTATCTTTCAGAGTTATTGTCTGAATCCTGATATACATGCTGAAAGGTACAACTTCCTTAAGTTTTGTCCATGAGTGTATCTTTCAGAGTTATTGTCTGAATCCTGATATACATGCTGAAAGGTACAACTTCCTTAAGTTTTGTCCATGAGTGTATCTTTCAGAGTTATTGTCTGAATCCTGATATACATGCTGAAAGGTACAACTTCCTTAAGTTTTGTCCATGAGTGTATCTTTCAGAGTTATTGTCTGAATCCTGATATACATGCTGAAAGGTACAACTTCCTTAAGTTTTGTCCATGAGTGTATCTTTCAGAGTTATTGTCTGAATCCTGATATACATGCTGAAAGGTACAACTTCCTTAAGTTTTGTCCATGAGTGTATCTTTCAGAGTTATTGTCTGAATCCTGATATACATGCTGAAAGGTACAACTTCCTTAAGTTTTGTCCATGAGTGTATCTTTCAGAGTTATTGTCTGAATCCTGATATACATGCTGAAAGGTACAACTTCCTTAAGTTTTGTCCATGAGTGTATCTTTCAGAGTTATTGTCTGAATCCTGATATACATGCTGAAAGGTACAACTTCCTTAAGTTTTGTCCATGAGTGTATCTTTCAGAGTTATTGTCTGAATCCTGATATACATGCTGAAAGGTACAACTTCCTTAAGTTTTGTCCATGAGTGTATCTTTCAGAGTTATTGTCTGAATCCTGATATACATGCTGAAAGGTACAACTTCCTTAAGTTTTGTCCATGAGTGTATCTTTCAGAGTTATTGTCTGAATCCTGATATACATGCTGAAAGGTACAACTTCCTTAAGTTTTGTCCATGAGTGTATCTTTCAGAGTTATTGTCTGAATCCTGATATACATGCTGAAAGGTACAACTTCCTTAAGTTTTGTCCATGAGTGTATCTTTCAGAGTTATTGTCTGAATCCTGATATACATGCTGAAAGGTACAACTTCCTTAAGTTTTGTCCATGAGTGTATCTTTCAGAGTTATTGTCTGAATCCTGATATACATGCTGAAAGGTACAACTTCCTTAAGTTTTGTCCATGAGTGTATCTTTCAGAGTTATTGTCTGAATCCTGATATACATGCTGAAAGGTACAACTTCCTTAAGTTTTGTCCATGAGTGTATCTTTCAGAGTTATTGTCTGAATCCTGATATACATGCTGAAAGGTACAACTTCCTTAAGTTTTGTCCATGAGTGTATCTTTCAGAGTTATTGTCTGAATCCTGATATACATGCTGAAAGGTACAACTTCCTTAAGTTTTGTCCATGAGTGTATCTTTCAGAGTTATTGTCTGAATCCTGATATACATGCTGAAAGGTACAACTTCCTTAAGTTTTGTCCATGAGTGTATCTTTCAGAGTTATTGTCTGAATCCTGATATACATGCTGAAAGGTACAACTTCCTTAAGTTTTGTCCATGAGTGTATCTTTCAGAGTTATTGTCTGAATCCTGATATACATGCTGAAAGGTACAACTTCCTTAAGTTTTGTCCATGAGTGTATCTTTCAGAGTTATTGTCTGAATCCTGATATACATGCTGAAAGGTACAACTTCCTTAAGTTTTGTCCATGAGTGTATCTTTCAGAGTTATTGTCTGAATCCTGATATACATGCTGAAAGGTACAACTTCCTTAAGTTTTGTCCATGAGTGTATCTTTCAGAGTTATTGTCTGAATCCTGATATACATGCTGAAAGGTACAACTTCCTTAAGTTTTGTCCATGAGTGTATCTTTCAGAGTTATTGTCTGAATCCTGATATACATGCTGAAAGGTACAACTTCCTTAAGTTTTGTCCATGAGTGTATCTTTCAGAGTTATTGTCTGAATCCTGATATACATGCTGAAAGGTACAACTTCCTTAAGTTTTGTCCATGAGTGTATCTTTCAGAGTTATTGTCTGAATCCTGATATACATGCTGAAAGGTACAACTTCCTTAAGTTTTGTCCATGAGTGTATCTTTCAGAGTTATTGTCTGAATCCTGATATACATGCTGAAAGGTACAACTTCCTTAAGTTTTGTCCATGAGTGTATCTTTCAGAGTTATTGTCTGAATCCCGATATACATGCTGAAAAGTACAACTTCCTTAAGTTTTGTCCATGAGTGTATCTTTCAGAGTTATTGTCTGAATCCTGATATACATGCTGAAAGGTACAACTTCCTTAAGTTTTGTCCATGAGTGTATCTTTCAGAGTTATTGTCTGAATCCTGATATACATGCTGAAAGGTACAACTTCCTTAAGTTTTGTCCATGAGTGTATCTTTCAGAGTTATTGTCTGAATCCTGATATACATGCTGAAAGGTACAACTTACTTAGTACTGAATGTATTTTGTCTGAAGATGGTAACAACGCTGTTACCGAAATGTCATTTACTATTTATTTATTTGGATTTGTGGTCTTATTACCTTGTGTTTATAATACAAATAGTGCCTTACTGTAATACTATTATTATTTTGAGAAACAGTACAGTTTAAAGGTGATTAAAATGCTTCTAGATAAATCAGGAAATAAAAAGATATTTTAGGCCAAATATGATTAAGTGAGTGCCCTCCCAAAATGAGAAAATGGGGAAAGAGGAATCAGGAGAGGTAAAAGTAAAAAAAAAAGAAAACATATCCCTATATATAAGAAATGAAAACATTAAAAACATGAATATTTATTTCACACATAAAACAAACTTCTACTATTATTAGTGTGTGACGTTTCGGCAACAGTATTGTCACCATCATCAGACAAAGATTTTGTCTGATGATGGTGACAATGCTGTTGCTGAAACGTCACACACTAATAAATTATTTGGATTAGGTCTTATTTTCTATTATTATAATCTATAATCCAAATTGTGCTTTATCAAACTTCTACTATCTTTACTGCAATGAAATAGTTAAGATAGCTTGACTCATCAGTGGTGAACCCTTCCAGCAGTTTTGCTAATTTAATCTACCAGCCCGCTTCTTAGAGCTCTAATACTGTATTGGACAATTCTGCTGTTATAAGCTTCACAGGAGGGCTATTGCCAAGGGGTGGTCTAAACCGTTGGTTTTCGACCGCTACAACCTGGGATCGAATCCTGCATTGAGCACTTTTTTCTGAATTTAACAAAAAAAGTACTCCAATGGCCCCTGATTCATGCAAAATTCCAACCTCACCAGCGAGTGCAAGTAACCAAATGTGGCTATGGCACATTTGTAATTGCAAAAGTTGAACTGCTTTTCATATATGTAGACATCTTCTTTCTTATCTCCACTCAAACATCTACAATCTTGATACCCTAATGAGACTTGACAACCATCATGACTGGGTGAAGTAGAATGCGTCTGCCTTTGTCATTAAGACTGGGAGCACTACTCAGTGGCAGGCCGACTTAGCTCCAAAAGAAATGGCTGCCTCTGACATAAGGAACAGACGCCATGTACAGCTGCTCCTAACATGGAGTACAAACGCTGCTCATCCTGTATCCCTGGATTAGGAGCCCTTACAGGGTACTATCAGCCAGGCCAGCTGAGCCCAGGTTTTTTAGCAAGCTTGTTACTGCTCCCCCTCCCCGGGCTTGGGACTGGCAAAGGCTGTGCTATGTGTAGACATATGGTGTACTTACAGTAAAGCAGTCACCAACTTCTACCCACCATGATTATCATGGCCACGTGTACTAGGGATAATTTAAAAGAAAAAAAATCTATTACCAAACTAAACATGGTTAATGGTAAAACACTGTAAATTAGTATGAGACTATCAACTAGTGAGAGATATTTTAGTTAGGAGAAGAAAAAAGGGTAGTTCTCACCTTTAAGAAACAATCCTTTGATCATCACCATGGAGGATGTGGAAGTGTTCAGGTTGGCTTCCAACACCAGCTGGACAACATACAGGAATGACAGGTGTAAACAGAGGTATCTCACATCAATATCTATGTTCTAGGCCCAATTCTGGGTTCTATAGTCTCATTTTGACAAAAGGTACAATAGAGATAATAATCCTTTAGAGATCTTTCACCGGAAAACTGCTTATTAGCAAAAATGGTAATTTGACAATTAAAACTGTCTTTTTGTAGGTGGGTGTCCTCTATGAGAGTGTCTTCTCAAAGAGGCTCTACTGCAAATAAATTATACATTATGTTTTCAGTAATGTATTTACCATCATTACCAGATAAAAGACTGGTAACAGTACCAACTATTTAAGACCATGCTCTGCAATTCCTTTCAATCAGCACTTTTGTCTGAAGATGGTAACAATTCTGTTACCATAATAGGTAGTTTATATGTAACAATGGGGGATATTACATGCAACAATTGGTATTACATATGAAACAATGGAGGTTTATATGTAAAAATTTCTCTATTTGCAATAATAAGTATTACATATGTAACAATGGGGGAGGGGGGGTTTCTATGCAACAATGTTTTCTATTTGCAACAATAGGTATTGCATATTTACAATGGGGGGTATATGCAACAATGTCGCACCCTCTAATAGGTGGCTTAGGTATGACAAGATATAAAGACAGCCATCAATGTCAGACCACATACCTGACCATCCTGAGAGGGCACTACAACAGAGAGATTTGTCCATTCCTCTGAGTCCAAGTGTCCCAGGACCTGGCTGTCAGGTCCCAGAGTCACCACCAGCTGCGCTCCATCTCTGACTGACCCTCTGAAGTCAAGATGGCCGCCACAAGCTGGACGGGACATGCGGACTTGGCAGTCTGGCTTCCCACAGTGGGAGAGAAGGAGCTCTGTCTGGTCTGGAACAGACATAGTCAAAACTTGGTGTAGGAATAATATGTGAGCACTTCTTCCTTTAAATGTGAAACAAAGAGTATTTTTACAAAAATTAAATCCTTTTTCAGAGTTATATACTTGATTTTGGTAAATTTGGAAAGTGTGTGACTCCTGCGTTGGGAGAGATGCTCTTTATGTGTGTGCAATACTTAAATATCTTAAAGTGAAAACATTAGGCTTTCAGGAATAAGTTTAATTTTAAAATTTAATTCAGATCTCTAGCTTTCGGAACTGAAAGCCCTTCTACAGAAAAAAATATTATTGTATTTTATACTGTAGAAGAATTTTCAGTCCCGAAAGAGATAAATATATTTTTTTCTAAACTGTTGTTCCTTTTATATGAATAATAAAGTAATAGGAATATCTCATATTCGTTAATATATCTCATATTAGTTTTCAAAAAGGTTGGTGTAAATAATATAAAGTCTGTGTAAGACTCTCATTGTTCTTTCAAAACCTACCTTCAAGAGGAACTCTTCTGAAGGTATTTTCATTGTCCAAATTCGTCCATCCACAGGCCAAGTTGCCACAAGCAGCCACATTTTTTTCTAATACATACATTACGATTAATAATCATAAGATAAAACACATTTTGGTTTATATAATTCACAGTAAATCCTTTCTTCTGCTTAATTTTTGAAATTGAACAAATTTAAAAATGATTAAATAGTGTATACTTAAAGTTATTAAAGTCTTAAATATTTTTAATTGTTTGTTCACATTGTAAATAAATTTTTAGCTCCATTGCAAAGTTTAAATTTCTCTCTTTTTCACATTTTAATTACCGTCTGCTTCAAGTTTCCCACTGTTTACTTTTAAATTAAAAATTAACAACGGTGTTGTAGAACAACTTTTGCGTTATTTGATTCATTTGATACTCTGTGCGCAAAATAAGACAGCGACTTTTGTGCACTCCTTATTTTGGATCGTATTAAGGAAAGAAATATTTACACAAATGTAATTTAAATAGTAAATATACAATATTATTGATCCTAGATTGAAAAAAAAAAGAGTATAAATTTGTATATATTCTCTCTGTAAGTTCAAATGAGTTTTAAAATAGCACTTTGAGTTTTAATGTAAGCCTTTATTACAATATATTTTCGAAATACAATAAATGTGAATGCATGAAAATAAAATATTTTGAAAGCAACATTTTTCTAATATTTTTTAAATGCTCTCAGATATATCTATTTTTTTAAATATAAAAGCTCATAATTTCATTTGAAATGAGAATTTTAAGAATTTCATAGTTTCAATTTATAATATTTTACCACTTCTGTTTCTAAATCAGAAATGAAGTAATATTTAAATTTAACGCCAATATAACAAACAATGAAAATAACAAAATGTCTGTGGGGCGTATTGTAACAATATATATTATTTTATGTATATAATGTTAGTTATATTGGGTGAAAGCAGGGAAATGGCGAGTGAGGTGTTTGCACCAGGGCACTCAATCAGGTTTGGAGCTGCAGTTATGAATGATACCAAAATAAGCAATTTGAAGCTCCCAATTATATTATCCTCAATGTTGATTCTAAAAAAAAATTGAAAGATTATTTTGAGATGAATATAACAAACACTCTACAACATTGTATAAAATTTTACTCGTCGACATTTCGGCGACCCATTGCCACCATTTTCAATATAAAATTAGCACGTTGTAGCATGTCAGGTTAGTAAAATCTTGCCACACACAAAAATAAAAAGTACTATCTTCATAAATATATTAAAAAAAAACAACCTGCAACTATTAATTTTTCGATTGAAAGATTAGTTGTAAGATTTGAAAAGGCATGGGGATATATATATGGGGAAGAGGAAGCCTAGGTCTTGTCCTGGGAACATAAAACCATAGAATGACCCTAAGTGAAAGGAAACTGAATAATACTAATATTTTCTACAAAATTTTTATAGGGAATCTTTGTTATGTTTCGTTAAGGAGAATATCATTGTTTTTTTTTTTAAGATAGATAATAAAAATATACACTTACCTTTATCAAACAGCATTATAATAAAACAGCATAAAAATAAGATAGTTCTTGAAGCCATTTGATGCTATTTCTCTCTCTTTCTGAAATCACAAAAATACCGTGAGCTATTTTTGTTGAAATAGTTGCATGGATATTTTATAGAAATCTTATCTTACAAATTTCAAACACACTTAATGATATCTTTATATATATAAAATTCAATGTTTGTATGTTTGTTTGTTTGTATGTCCAGTATACAAATTCGCAGTAGTTCACTAATTCAAACCAAAATTTCCATACATAGGTAAAAAAATACGGGGAAGACGATAGGCTATTTTAAAAAAATATATATAAATCAATTATTAAAACTATATATTCAAATTATTCTACTTAGCTCACGAACAGCGCCCTCTATCAAAGATTAGATTAAATTATGCTGATGCAAACAAATAGATGATGCTAATAACAAACAATTATTTAAAAAATCTTATCTAAATATATATCACTCGGGTAGATATGCACACGGGTATAAGATTTAAATAATTTCCAAAAACAATATTTATAATTTTATATAAAAAAATAAAGCTTCCAGGGCTAAGTTTCTTGTACAAATTTTTATTTTCAGGCTTTCGGACTTTTCAGTCCTTCAACAGGAGTATCACGTTAATAAATAAATTATAATTAACGTAATACTCCTATTGAAGGTGTGACAAGTCCGAAAACTTGAAAATAAAAAGTTGTACAAGAAACTTATACCTAGAAGCTTTATTTATTTTATAATATAATAAATCAGGGAAGAACGTTTATATTTAATATTTATAATTAAATTAAAATTTGCCAGGTTAATAGCGAATTATTTTAAATCTTCGCTAAAATGAAAACGGTTCAGTTATTATATATAGATTTACATGATGATGGACATGGATATAGGTGGAGCGTCGCGTTGTCATTTAGGAAAAATCTTGGTTTTGAATCCAGTAACATGATGACTTTGTGTGTGGAAACACTAAGGGAGGACTAATGCCTTCTTGCATTACAGGGCCATTACCTGGAGTAAGAGAATGTGGTACTGTTGGGTAGACATAATCGTTACCTGTACTTCGCATTGCTATAATGTGGACAACCGCCTTTTCCACCACTTACATTGTAATTGTGATGACCATTGGTTTTCCTTTATCTTTGAAGCCTATTTCACAATCTCTTTCAACATGACAATGTATGACGTCATTTTGTCCTGATCTATCTCGATACAGAAAGTGTTCGTTTGTTGCCCTGACCAGCACGTTCTCCATATCTCTCACCAATTAAAAACATTTGTTTCATAGCTACTGAGAGACTGGCACAATACTTGTATACAATCAGTTATTGATGAATTTTGGAATAGAGTTGGTGATACATGGACGTCTGTCTGTTCCTACAACTGCCATTCAAACTGTTTTCGACTTAACCCAATAGAATCAGAGCTGTTATCGCAACCAGTTTTCTACTCTAGTTAATGATTTCTGCTACATTATAATATAAAATTACGTACAAATTTCAATATGCACTCATGGGCAAAACTTAACTTAAGGAAGTTGTACCTTTTATCATGTATATAAGGATTCAGATAATAACCCTGAAAGATATTACAGTGAACTTTATTGAAGACACGTGAGATAACCCAAGTGTAAATAAAATTGCCTCCTTAAAAAAAAAAAAAAAAAAGGCGACCAGCGACTTCAAAGACTTTCCACTTTCTCAATTTTTATCATGATTATATATTCAAATTCAAATATAAGAAAATTGCGATATACTTTTATACAAATTTTAAAACCTTACACAATAAGTTTCTTTATTATGATACACGATGAGCTTTTAAACTCTCGCTCTTCAACGGGCGAAGTTACAACTGAGAGTGAGCACGGGGACGAGATTTACTCAATGTTGTCTATTATACTTTGATTTGAGGTATGTGAGATATACTAAATGATGGCTATTTAATCTTGATTTGGAGTATGACAGAATTGTTCTGGGATGTCTATTCTGCTGTTGATACTGTTCTTAATTTTTGGGTATGAGGGATTCGAGGAATCTTTCTGACTTGGACGGTATATTACAGTAGTGGTAGGTAGGGTTTTCTAGATTGAACATATAGCCTGTATTTGTGGTATGCTGATATATTAGTAATCTTGGGTTCTTAGTTATGATATTGTATATATACTATTTTATTCTGGATTATATTTTCCTGCTGGGTTAGCCAACATAAATTGATTGGCGATCTAGACATAATATAGAATAAATTGCATTTTTCTTCTGTTGGGGATTCTGATTTATACATGGTTTTGTGATGGGATTTCTGATAATATTTCCAATTGTTCTAGGGCTAAGGAAGATAAACCTTATGCCAAAAATCTTTATTTCTAGTGCTATTTTTGCTTTTTTTTTTGTGTATAATCTATGGAGCAATTGGTTCTAATATTCGGTTGGGTTCTCTGTTGGGAAGGGATATAAGTGTATTTATGAATAAAAGCCTTAAAATTACGAGGTTTCTGTAGATGTTATTCTGTTCTATATCTTTAAACCTGGAGACGGAACAATGAGTAAATAAACATTTGTTCAGGTTTTTACAACAGTTATCTTGTATGATATGGGACTATGAGAATTGAAGGGGACGTACAAAGGTTTTGAACTATTCTTATAATAAATGGCGGTTCATTATTATTATTTTTTGCACCTGAATTCCATCCTTCCACATAATTGACGGGTATGTAAATAAATTATCTTCAATATTAGAGCGATCTGGTTTAGATTAAACTGGCGAAACCGCTGGGTGGGTTCACTAATGATGAGCCAGGCCCTCCTAGTATTTTACATTGCTGTTTAGACCGATTTCATAACTCTTCTCGTAGGATGTCATGGAATCGTAATCGCCCCTGTACTGATGAGGGACATAAGCCCGAAACAACAGTATACAATTTGTTGACTTTTGTCTGAATTTGCCAATCATAGTGCTGTAGCTTATTCATTGAACTGAATTTGAGAGTTCTGCGAAAAGAAAATCAATAAAACTTTTCAGTTGCAAGATCAGATTTTATTTTCTTAATTGTATCATTTGATCACTTTATTTTATCCATACAAACAGCTATCCTGTTTGGACAGACCTACCTCAACCCTAAATCTATGGCCAGACCTAGCATGGAACTTCCTGGTCAACTGGTTCAGCTTAGCAATCAAAACAGGAAGCGAGTAAAAGCGCTCAACACTAGCCCATATTAGTGAGCTGGACTTTCCGGGTAGTTGGTGTTCTGCGCTCCCTGGGTTATAAATATCTCTCTCTTTCATCTTTTTTTATATTTTAAAATAGAGTTTAGCCATCTCGCAAACATTTGTTCTTAAATAGGCGTTACTTTAAATAATAGGAAGTCTATAGAACCAACTTGTTTGGTCGCTGAGTAACAGCCTGCACCTCTCTGACAAGGGCCAACAAACTGAAATGCATTCGATGCTAGTTTTTCTTGATTTATCAAATTAGTTGTATTTATTCTGATATACGGCGCAAGCCATCAGCGACGTTCTGTTTTCATGATTTTATTAAATTAGTATTATTTTTATGATTATGTGCATTTTTTGGTATTATCTATATATATATAAAATTGAATGTCTGTCTGTCTGTACTCTATAGATTCAAAAACCATACACCCAATCGCCGTGAAAATTTGGGATATTATTAGGTATATCCCCGGGAAGGTTTTTGAAAAATAATTTCTTGAATATCTTGAATATCCTTAGAGTTATTTGCAGATTTGTAGATTTAACTCGCAAGCAGCGCCACTATTGCGACGATGATAACAAGTTTTTTTTATCTATAAGTTTTATTATCACTAAGTTTATTATCTTAAAGATTATTTATCAAAAGTAAGATTATCTCAGGATGACACGGCACTTTATTTGAGACAAGAATAATGATACAATTCCAAGGCAAAGATACTATTCCTTTAACTTCCAATTACCGAGGGAACCAATTAATAATGATTCTATTCAACTTATCGAGTATTTTTCAAGGGACCGGGAAAAAATTTTCACTAGATAAAACGATGATTTTGTAATGTAGAAAATTAGGAAATACAAAATTCAGGATTACACGGCACACAGGGACCGGGAAAAAATGTTCACTTTATCGAGAGATTCAAATTTACGAGTTTCAAATTATCAAAATATATATATATATATTTTTATAAGTTTATAGATAATTGTTTTAACAAATGTTCGTTAGACAAACCTTTACTCGGGTAAAACCCCGGGCGAAGCCGGGTACATCCGCTAGTAGATTATAAACTTAAGAGGCAATAAGACAAAATCTCACTATTTATTTATTTGAATTTTGTCTTCTTAACTTAAGTTAGTATTATTTTTAATTAGATTTTTTATCTAAAGGCAACAGGTAAAATCTTCGAGGACTGTTCAAAATAGTTGTTTTAAACCCATATTTGAGTTATAGAAAATGTTAAAATTCATTTAAAAAAAAACATTAGTTATACATATTTTTTAAATTTATTTTTTCTTTCTCAAAAACCCATCAATGTGCATTTTGGAATAAATATAATCGGTGATCAATTAATATATTTACTTGATTTTTAAAAATGATTATTGTCAAAGATCAAATAAAGCAGACGAAAAAAAAAAGCTAATTATAGGCTATATAATTTATAAAAATTAACTTAAAATATGCAGTTTTTAATTAGAATTTAATTATTAAAAAATATATATAAATTATAAATTTAAAATATGAAATGTTTTTGTTTAATATTAACGTCTCCGGTAAATGTATAAATTATCATTTTGTAAATAAAGCATACAAAATAATGGGTGCTATTATAATGGGAATTAAAAGGCAAATATTTAGACGTACCTTACTTTAAAAGGTTTCCCAGTCAAATGTCAAACTTTATGACCAACTTATTGATTTATAAGAATCAAATAATTTTTTATCAGTTTTTCAACAAAACTTTTATCTGTAAATCGACCTGTTTATTGACTCTCTATAGAAATCTGATAATAATCTCTATTTTATCTAATCGGTAAAATATTGATTTCAAATATACGAGTTCAATTTCTTCTGCATCATGTTATTAAAATAATTAGAGTACAAATTGTTCCTGACCTAAATTTAGATGTTTTCTCTTTTTCGAAAATATTTTTAAAACACGCACAACTATAAAAACATGGATAGTATGTTATATCATAATTAAACCCAAGAAGACTTTGTGAAACTTAAAATTTTTGAAAATATTAACTATATATAATATTTGTAGTAGTGCTATGCCTATATTTTGAGTAACTAAATCCACACATTTTGCAACTAACTTTGGTGAAAACTTCAAGTATACTTCAAATGAGAGGAAATGGCTTTCCCTGTGGCAGCACCTGCTCCAAAGAAGCCAGATCCTGCTCTAACCAAGAGGAAGCAGCTAGAGGCGTCAAACCCGCCCGCTAAGAGGACAAGGCACTGGTTCCAGCCAAGCCTGCATCTTCCCGAGCCCCCTAAGCCTGCCGTTGCCAAAGGCACCCTCAATGGAGAGAAATCTGCGGCCCATATCGTGGTTATTGCAGATAACCCGCAGGCTGACCCACGGGACATCCTCAAAGCTGTCCGCGCTGCCCACACTCTGCCCCAAGGCGTCTGGGCGTCTCTGCGCACCAGGGGAAAACTGGTGCTGCACTCCAACACTCCAGAGGCCATTCCTGCCATCAGCTCTGCCCTGGACAACAAGCTCCAAAGCCTGAAAGTCCGGGAATTGAGGCAATTCCTCCCAAGAATCTGCCTCTTCAACGTGGAGGCGGAAACCGCGGATGAGGATATTGTCAAGGCCTTCCTCTCCACCGATGCCCTCAGCCAGCTTCCTGGAGACAAGTCTGTCCGAGTGGCACACAGATCTCCGACCAGAAATGGCACCTACACGGCCTTCATTGAGCTGGACTTGGCTTCCTACAAGGCCATTGGAAGACGCGGCAGGATCATTGTGGACCAAGTGATCCTGAACTACGATGAGTCTGTCCACGTCTGCTACCGCTGCTGTGGCTACGGCCACAACGCCGATAGGTGCACCAAGGCTACGGTCACCTGCTTCCACTGCGCTTCTGGTGACCACCAAGGCCGAAGCTGTCCAACTCTTGCCAACCCGCGCACGCCAAAGTGCGCCAACTGCTCAGCAAAGGGCCTCTCTGCCGACCACGAGGCAAGATCAATGTCTTGCCCAACTGCCAGAGCTAGAGCTGCAAAGTTCTAGTCCTCCCGACTTCTTTCTGCCTCCTGACCTCCGCGGACCCAATCCGGCCTAACCTGCTTCTTCCCTAACGGAGATCCTGTCCCTAGCCTCCCCAGCCTGGTCATAGTGGTTTTATATATTCCGCCTTACGCGGCCATTGGGGCTCAAAAATCATTTATTTTGGTTAGCAGCCCCGTAAATAAAGATATTTTCTCTTGTTCAATATTCAGATCAACCAGCAACGCTGCTCTTATCTCCCTCTCTAGAGTCCTTCCTCTCGATCTGGAAATCTCGGCTAAAACTGAGCTATACCTTAAAAAGCATGGATTGGTTGACGCTGAAATTCCACTCGAGCCTCCTTCCTTTCCACATCCTCTCCCTTACCCCCCTCCCCCCTATTACTCCGCTCCCAGTAATATCCCTGCTCTTTTCTTCCACGTGGCATACTATACAGATGGTTCCAAAACCAGAGATGGAGTTGGCGCCGGCGTGTACAGGTTCTCTTGTCTCGATTGTGCACCTGAAATACATGAATCTCATGTTCTGTCCCCTCATTGTTCTGTCTTTCAGGTGGAAGCCCTTGGATTGGTTAAGGCACTTGAAAACACAACCACTTTCACAAATCATCTAACCTTAGGATTCTTCCTGGACAACCTCTCAGTCGTGAAGTCAGTTCTGAACTCTAAGACTGGTAATTACCTTATCGACAGAGCTCTGCTGCTGATTTCGCGATTGAATCGCAATGGGAACAGATGCACCATACAATGGATCAAGGGCCACAGTGGGAACGTGGGTAATGACATTGCGGACACACTCGCAAAACGGGGTGCTGAGTCTGCTGACCCAAGCTGTTACAAACTCGCTCCTTTGTCGTTTGTAAAATCGGCAATCTACGGCCGGGCGCGTGAAGCATGGGAAAGCAGATTCCTTTATCTAGCTCCTTCTATCCACACCCGCTTTGGCCTTACTCCAATGAGTCTTTTAGACAAAAGGTATGCGTACATCGTCCCTAGCGAGCACATTGTGGTTGGCCTGCTATCGGGACACACGTGGACAGACAGTTTCGCCCACAGGATAGGCGTCATTGACGATCCTTCCTGCCCTTACTGCGACGCTGATAGGGAAGAAACTCTGTCTCACATCGTGCTAGAGTGCAGCAGCCTTGATGCCCTTAGATTCCCCCTTCTCTCCACCTGTGCAGAAGAATTAGGGTACACTCCGCGGTCACTCAAATACTTTATTTTCAACAGAAGCACTTGGCGAGCCTGCCTGGAGTTCCTAAAGGCCTCTGATGACTTAAGCCACGCGTCCGCGCGGAGGATTCCGATCACCTGAGTGACTCGGACTCCTCACCTCATGGTTAACACCGGTCATTGGCGTCCGCTCGTAGACGCAACTCTGGCATGTGCCGCTGTTTAAGATCGGTTTCGCGACCTGCTCTGCGTATGTGATCGCCCCTGACGCTGTCTCTGTAACCCAAGGACAGAGGGACAATGGTTTGGCGATTCGACGGCGCGGGCTGCTTTGGTTGTCTTAGTACTGGTACCCTCACCAGTAATCTTATCTAAAACTTTTTATATATTTATTTTTACAAAAGAAAATTTATCTTTTCTCATCAGTTGCTGAATCATTCTCGCTTTATCTAATATTCTTATTTGAACGACAGCTGTCTTTCTTTTATCTTCCCTGGCCTGGGGAATCTAACCTTTTTGAACAACCTTGGTTGCGTGCAGCACCTTGGTACTTTGATATAGTGCATTGCGGCTTGCCTGCTTGCTACATTATTTTGGGCTTAAAAATCATATACTTTAATCATTGCGGTATGTCTGCTCTCCACGGTCACCCCTGGGCTCAACACTATTGAACCCGTCTCTGCCTCCCCTGATCTCCGCGGATCACCACCCTGCCCCCCTCCTCTACATCCCGGCTCTCCTGGCCTCACCTGGCGATGATCCCCTGGCCACCCATCCCCAGGCCCCTCCAACTGTGCTTTATTTATATTCCGCTTTATGCGTCCATTGGGGCTCAAAAATCATTCATTTTAGTTAGCAGCCCCGTAAATAAGGATATTTCCGTTGTTCAATATTCTCTAGCTGTATTTAGTTTGGTTTTCTTGTCCTATTTTCTATAATGGAAACAGTTTTAAGGAAAAAATAAAAAAAAAGCTGGAGCTGCCGTCACTAAGCAGCGTAGGTTACAACTGTTCCAACGCTTCATTTTTCATACTTGTCTGTGTGAATAGTCTAAATAATTCCAAAGTTTATAAAACTATTACAAATAGCAGAAGAATTTACATTCAATTGGCATCATGTCTGAACAAATATGTATAGCATAGAATAAAAACGAATTTTTACTTATTAAGTGAAACTTGAGGTGAAGTTGAGATAAATAAAACAGAGTAATCACATATAACGTTCTTTATTTACAATTAATACAACATTTTTCAAAATGACGATTGAACTTTTAGACAAATATAACATGGTAAGATATTTTTTGTTATGCGCTAGCAATTTTATGGTCAAAAAACAATAAAACAAGGTGGTAAATGTACGGCATTAAGTGGTCGAATTAATAAATAATAAATAAAAACATCTCCTGAGCGTGCAATTGAAATTTGTCGATGGATTGTCCCATCTATCGGAATAAATTTCAACTAGCCGTTTTTTTTTTTTTTGCTATTGATTTACTATTGTCTGTACCACGCTGATTCTTATCAGCAAAAACTTACGTGGCCGACTTTTCTTGATTTATCGAGAAAAAGTTTTATTTTTTCAATAGTAAAAAGAAATCGACATTAAATGGTATTTATTCCGATATATGGTAAAAACCATCAGGAACTTTGAGCTGAACGATCAGGAGATGTTTTTTTTTTTCAATATATTACTTTGTAAGTTATACTGATGCAGAACAAATTTTCACTTAGGTTTGTTTGTGCGTAATAATAACAACAACAAAAAAGGTTGGTACAATCTTAAATAACCATTTTTAATGGTCAAAATTAATTAATAATTTAGGTTAAAAGAAGTTGAATAATAAAATGAAGTATTTCAAATTTTCGAATATTTAATTATTTTTGACCAATGACAAATTTGTTTCCATATGATGTACAATAAATTGTAAATTAAATTCACTGTGCGATAAATTGATAAAGAGGGAGCAATCTCTCGAAATATTTTAAGAAAAAAATTGTTTTTTTTTCTTTACAGATCCAGGTACGCCCTTTTATATAATCTTATTTTTAATGGTTTCTTTAAATTCTCTAATACATGGTTTTTTAGTATGAATATATTTTGCAGTGTTGAATATCATCAAAAAGATCCAATACAATAATATTTACAAGTACAGTACAACAAGGACGGAAGAATATATAGAAGACTAAAGAAAGGGGCTGTTAGAAAGCCCCTAACATCATCATTTCTCTAAGTCAGGAGCCAGAAGGGGTTTAGATTCCAGAGTCCCAGACCTAGGATTACCATGGATGGCCCATGGCTCAGGTTCTGCAGTTCCCCATATCAAGAACACCAAGACCCCGAACCACATGATTCCTGTGGATAGGTAGAATACATGACTCCAATGCATGATATCATTCTGCACACAATCACACATATACACTGGTGATTAAAAGTCATTTTTTTTTTACACTTGAAGAATTTCATTCCTAATTTTAAATTATATAACAAATTATGTATTATAATGGATGTCTGTGCTGGAGTAAACCTCCTTTTTTGTGTCTGGATGCTATATTTATGGCGAACTAAATAACTTAGTCCCTATTTCTGCTCCGCGCTTATGGAATTGAAGACTTGAGGCGATGGCGTCGACCTTTCATATTAAATCTTACTTTTCCTTATTACTAATAATTGTATATAGTTGCGGAACTACTGGTTTCCTGTGCTGCTCTTTTCCTGTTATTGCACCTTGTACGGAGAATCTGTATAAGACTAACGTCTTAATAAAGGCTTTGTGTGTGTGTGTGTAAATTATATATATATACAGTTACGAGCGTCTTTCCTCATCTCCTAATCAGTCATCTCTCTCTCTCTCTGTCACCGTTTGCTTTTATTGGTTGGCTACGGTCACGCCACCTTTGGCCCCCCCCCCCCTGCCGGCGGCGCGCGCCCGTTGGCTGCCGGCGAGCACGTGACTTCCCTGTGCGCGCGCATGGCGGGCGGTAGGCTATAGTTATTAACTAACATATGCAATTAATTAAGGCGCCAATTTAGAATTGCAACAAATAGTATTTGAATCAAAACATTCAATCGGGTAAAACACGGGCGTTGCCCGGGTCATTCGGCTAGTGTATTATAAGAAAAAGGCATCTCCTTATCATGTAACTGAAAGTTTCTTATTACATTTGATCCAAATTTTATTCAAAAGAATGTAATATGTGTTAAAAATTGTTTCGTTTGATACAAAAAAATGAAACTGAAAAAGTTGTGTCAAGTAGTTTCATTTTGGCTTTACAAAAAAAAAATCAACGTTTAGTTTTTAATTTATTCCGATAGATGGCATTCCACCATCTTCAACATTCAGATCCACAACAATAAGATCACTTGTCCTTTATATTACCGCCCTGAACATCTTCATTTCTTGTAGAGGTTGCCTCTGGCCGGCATTCATAGCTCATGAAATAATAGACACTTCGGCCACCTGCTTGGAGTACAAGACTTCAGTCCTGCCTCTACTTCCTGACTCACTGCCGGCCTGGAACTACCTGGTTCACCACAGCTCTCCCCATGACTAGACTTCTAGACTGCTGTGCAGCCCGGGTAGTTGGTGATTTATGCACCAGGAGCTCGGGTTACCTCTATTTTCTCTCACTTCGGCCAGTAGTTTTTATTTTTTAGACGTTTCGACAAAATATTGTAACAAAGTATTTTTTAAGAAAAAGGCATCTCCTTTTATCGTGCAACTGAAAGTTTCTGATGGCTTGCGCCATCTATCGGAATAAATATCAACTATTCTCGTTGATTTCTAATTATTCCAGAATTGGCCAAATCAACGAGAATAGTTGATATTTATTCCGATAGATGGCGCAAGCCATTAGCAACTTTCAGTTGCTGCAAGATAAGGAGATGCCTTTTTCTTAATTTATGCACCTTATCCCAGTACAATATCACATTTGTACTATTTTTTTCACAAAGTATTTATTAATTTTATTATTTTTTATTAACAGAGTGGTCATTTTTATGTTTATATTTTGCAACTCTGTAAATTTCCCTCGTGGCTTATCTTTTGTTTACCATTCATAGTTTGTTCTTGCCTGAAATAAATTGTTGTCTCATCCCGAAGTTGGTCTTCCCTAATTTTCCACGTGGCAATATTTTGTCCTTGTCAGGAAAAAAACTTCATAGAAAGACATCAAAAATATGTTATATTAAAAATAAACATATTTATTAACGCCTTTCCATTAAGTTCATTTTATTTTTTTCTGGCGAAGACAAAATATTTTTGTCGAAACGTCTAAAAAATATAAACTCTACTGGCTGAGAAGTGTCTGTTACAGTAGAACTACCTCCCTGTAAAGGACAACACCTAGTTGCAGAACCAAAGTGTCCTTTAGAGAGAGCAGCTACAGTAGAACTACCTTCCTGTAAAGGACAACACCTAGTTACAGAACCAAAGTGTCCTTTAGAGAGAGCAGCTACAGTAGAACTACCTTCCTGTAAAGGACAACACTTAGTTGCAGAACCAAAGTGTCCTTTAGAGAGAGCAGCTACAGTAGAACTACCTTCCTGTAAAGGACAACACCTAGTTGCAGAACCAAAGTGTCCTTTAGAGAGAGCAGCTACAGTAGAACTACCTTCCTGTAAAGGACAACACCTAGTTGCAGAACCAAAGTGTCCTTTAGAGAGAGCAGCTACAGTAGAACTACCTTCCTGTAAAGGACAACACCTAATTGCAGAACCAAAGTGTCCTTTAGAAAGAGGTGTCCTCTTATTGGAGAGCTGCTAAATTGTGAAAATGGTAATTTTGCAATTGAAAACTGTCCTTTATAGAGAGGTGTCTGCTAGCGGGAGTGTTCTCTCCTCGAGGTTCTACTGTATTTCAAGAGAATCTTCATTCCTACTTGGAAAAACAGCTTATTTAAAAAAAAAAACATCAGGTTTCTGATCAAAAGTTAGCACTCTAATCAACTATAAAAAAGCTACAACAAAAGTGAACTGATAATAAGGTTCAGATATAAAGATCAATTTCAGATAAACAAACTGCATATCAATAACAATGTGACCAAAGTCTGATGTGGTTGGACTCTGTGCTAATAGCGCTATTGTACATAAATCTACTTAATTCAAACAAGAGTTACATATGTTTTTTTTCAAATACAAAGTTGTCGCGAAAGTTCGTAAACACTTGCAAACAATTGAAATACCAATATTATTCACCGTTTTGTATAATACTGTTGTTTGACTCTTGGAATGGGTATTTTAGATGAACTATGGACATAAGCTTTGAGGACAGTAGAATTACATACAATTATAAATATATAATATGCTTAGAGCAATTTGATATTTGCGGAAGAGCGATTGCTTGAAGCATATTATATATTTATAATTGTATGTAATTTTGCTGTCCTCAAAGCTTATGTCCATAGTTCATCTAAAATACCCATTCCAAGAGTCTAACAACAGTTTCACTATAAAAGGAAGATCGAAAAATGCAATATAACAGCGGTATGGTAGATTAAACTGGCAAAACCGCTGGGAGGGTTTACCACTGATGAGCCAGGCCCTCCCATTAATTTTTCATATTGCAGTAAGGGCAGTAGAAATTGTTTAATTTCAAAAATAATCTTACGCGTCTATAATAGTTTCAAATTTATTATATATAGATGGTACGTTATCACCTTATAAAGAATAAAGGATATTCGCGTCATCTGAAAATAAGAGAAAAAAAATAAACAAAATATTTTATCCAATAAAACAAATTCCTCAAGTCTAACATACTAAATTTTAGGCTCTAAAAGCAGAACAGCCTAATACAATAGTAGAAAGCATTCTAACAGATTAAACTGGCGAAACCGCTATAAGGGTTTCCCACGGATGAGCCAGGCCCTCTCAAAATTTCTCACATGGCATTAAGGATAGCAGGAAATATCATTGTTTTTTTTTAGAAAACTGTTTCATTAAATTGTTCTTATACATTACTGGCCGAGTGACCCATCTCCGCTTGGTGTAGTACCCGAATGGGAATTTTCCCCAAAACCTAAATCGCTGATATTAAAATATATATAAATCCCATACCTATCAAGTAAAAGGGTAATAATAAATGGAATGGAAATATCTTTATTTACGGGGCTGGTTCAAAATCACATTAATAGGTACCGCTCAAGCAAGAGCAACCTAGTTCATGATAATTGAAACAGTGTAATATGTGAAGGTTATTCACATATTAAACAGAATGTTAACGCTGGATTCAATCCCGGTTCATGACTGTCGGGAATCGAGCGTGTTACCCTCTCATCCACCGACTTATATTTACGGGGCTGCTAACCAAAATAAAATGAATTTTGAGCCCCAATGGCCGCGTAAAGCGGAATATATACAAACCACTATGACCAGGCTGGGGAGGCTAGGGACAGGATCTCCGTAAATGGTAATAATAAATGTCGAACATTTACAATGTTTACGTTTCGTAGCTAAATGAAATTAATTAAATAAAAAAGTATAAATACTGTGGTATTTTTTGTATTTATTTAATAAAAAATTAAAATAGACAAGTTCACATATTGATAAAGAATTCTTCCTGATTTGAAATTAAACGAAAAAACATGGTGAAGGAAGACGAGTTTCTTTTATTGATGCATAGGTGCAAGCTTTCGGGTAAAAACCCTTCAACAGGCGAGAAATGTTGAAGGGTTTTTACCCGAAAGCTTGCACCTATACATCAATAAAAGAAACTCGTCTTCCTTCACCATGTTTTTTCGTTTAAGTTCACATATGTTTATGTTAAGTAAAACATTCTCTATCATGTTTTACATAAGTCTTTGCGATTTAATTAAAATTGATGCATTCTAGCGAAGGTTTTTAGCAAAGCCCACTTATGGAATTTCACATTTATAATATGCAAATTTGTGGGAGAATGGTATCCATATATCAATCTTGTAGAATGTTAAGAAATTGAAGCCGTCCCTGTACTGATGAGGGCCATAGCCTGAAACCATGGTGTACTGGTTGTTGATTCTTGTCTGAATTTGTATTACATTCTACCAGATAACTTATGGGTTATGCAAAAGGTAATGGAAATGATTTGTTTTGATACATTTTTTTATAAAGGTAGATGTGTTTTTCGCATTTTTGCACATATAATTAGCTTTTTTTTTTTAATAGAAAGAAGTTTGGAACACCTACCTTCTGGTTAGTCAGGATTCCAGCCACGATCGGAGCAAACATACCGGAGGAGTTGGCAATGGCATTGGTGATCCCACACACCGTTCCTGTACACGCCACATTTCTCGTGAATGGAAAGAGAACGGTAGGAAGAATTGGACTGATGGACTGGATGGGAAGCTATCAATAAATAAAGAGAAGAACTCAAGATAGAGAAGTATGACGTCACTGGAGACCAAGACAAGAACAGAGAAACTGAAGAATTGGACTAATGGACTGGATGGGAAGCTATCAATAAATAAAGAGAAGAACTCAAGATAGAGAAGTATGACGTCACTGGAGACCAAGACAAGAACAGAGAAACTGAAGAATTGGACTGATGGACTGGATGGGAAGCTATCAATAAATAAAGAGAAGAACTCAAGATAGAGAAGTATGACGTCACTGGAGACCAAGACAAGAACAGAGAAACTGAAGAATTGGACTGATGGACTGGATGGGAAGCTATCAATAAATAAAGAGAAGAACTCAAGATAGGGAAGTATGACGTCACTGGAGACCAGGGCAAGAACAGAGAAACTGAAGAATTGGACTGATGGACTGGATGGGAAGCTATCAATAAATAAAGAGAAGAACTCAAGATAGGGAAGTATGACGTCACTGGAGACCAAGACAAGAACAGAGAAACTGAAGAATTGGACTGATGGACTGGATGGGAAGCTATCAATAAATAAAGAGAAGAACTCAAGATAGGGAAGTATGACGTCACTGGAGACCAAGACAAGAGAAGAGAAACTGAAGAATTGGACTGATGGACTGGATGGGAAGTTATCAATAAATAAAGAGAAGAACTTAAGATAGGGAAGTATGACGTCACTGGAGACCAGGGCATGAACAGAGAAACTGAAGAATTGGACTGATGGATTGAATGGGAAGCTATCAATAAATAAAGAGAAGAACTTAAGATAGGGAAGTATGACGTCACTGGAGACCAAGACAAGAACAGAGAAACTGAAGAATTGGACTGATGGACTGGATGGGAAGCTATTCTATATACAGTTACGAGCGTCATTCCTCATCGGCCTCTGTCACCGTTTGCTTTTTTTTTTTTGGAATGGCGCCCTCCTATTGGTTGGCTACGGTCACGCCACCTTTGCCCCCCCCCCCCCCCCCCCCCCCCCATCATGCCTCCCCCACTCGCTCTTTCGTTTTTGTAACTATTGGTTTGGAGCGGGTCGCTCTTTAAATAAATGCATACATTAGTTAATAACTAAATGGAATCCTCTCTTTCCTTTTCCCAGTATGAGACGCCTACGGAAGCCAACAGTACATAGACAGATAAAGCACATAGTCTATAGTTATTAACTAATATATGCATTTATTAAAGGCGCCAATTTATAATTGTAACAAATAGTATTTGAATCAAAACATTCAATCGGGGGTAAAACACGGGCGTTGCCCGGGTCATTCGGCTAGTTAATAAATAAAGAGAACTACTCAAGATAGGGAAGTATGACGTCACTGGAGACCAGGACAAGAACAGAGAAACTGAAGAATTGGACTGATGGACTGGATGGGGAGCTATCAATAAATAAAGAGAAGAACTCAAGATAGAGAAGTATGGCGTCACTGGAGACCAAGACAAGAACAGAGAAACTGAAGAATTGGACTGATGGACTGGATGGGAAGTTTTGAAGAAATAAAGAGCTCTCAAGATAGGGAAGTATGGCGTCACTGGCGACCAAAACCTGCTAAGAACAGAAGAATTCAAGAAGAATACGCCAGAGTTGGATAAAAACTGTAGAAATTAGAGGACGCTTTGACCGATGCATCAATTTTCAACAGAATTTGTTATTTATTTCAACAGCAAAGCGCTTTGTCTCACAGGGGGCACTTGCTTCTAGTAAAAAATATGAGTTACAAATCTTTAAGTAATTTATTTCCATCAAAGCTCTCTATGAGTTTATGGGTTTTCTAGTGTTGGGGTCACAATAAACTTTTCCCAGACTTTTTTTTGCTGTTGGTAGCCTTGCTTCTTACAAGGCCAGCACGATGTATCAAAATGGCGAGTCTACATTCACAGCATCTCTTGTCATGGCTAAAACGAAGCTATAATGAAGTTGTTTTGTTGATAGTTTAGATATTAAAAGAAAGAAACATGGCGACTCATACCTGAGAAATCAGGGGCGATGTCCAGAACCAGCGGGCCGTCCCCTGCAGACATGATGCCGTAGGATCCCAAGGCAAAGGTGAAGAGAACCAGAGTTGCATAACCATTGCACCCCGCCTCTGGTACCAGAGAGAGGGCGACACCAGCGCCAGTACAACCTACAACATTTTACAACCTTAGAAAACTCTACACTCTCTATGCTCTCTCACTGGACAAATCCTTCCTATGGGACTAATGCTACTAACTCAAAATACCTTAGATTTTTACAGCTGCGCAAACAACTTTAGAAAGACAATAGAGCCAAGGATTCTATATACAGTTACGAGCGTCATTCTTCATCAGTCATCTCTGTCACCGTTTGCTTTTTTTTTTTTGGAATGGCGCCCTCCTATTGGTTGGCTTCGATCACGCCACCTTTTCTACTTTCACTCGCAAGCAGCGCCTCTCGCGACATCTGGTGAAATTATATTTATAATAGGCCTGATATTTTTATTCAATCAAGAATATTTGTTAATATAATGACCAAAAGTTGACTTGATGGACAAAATTATAAGGTAAAAAACAACTCAAATACGAACCAATGACCAACAATGTTTTGCGCATGGTGGTGATGTCATAGTGTCCACGCCGACGTAGGCGGTCCACGACGTAGTTGGACATAACAGTGACAATGGCGTCCACGATGTAGGGGATAGCGTTCAGATAACCTTTCTGTCAAACACACACACACTACAATTGTATTCAACATCATTTGTTGGTTGTAAGTTTTGCTGCTTCGTCTTTTGTGTTACCCATTGACGCCAGAACACGAGGCCCCATGACTGCACAGTGCTTCTGGTACGACATATACTTATTGTAAGAAATCCGTTCAGTTACCGTTCGGAGGAGATTAATGGCTTCACCGAATGTCGTAGTCCATTTGTATGAGGAAAGCGAATACTAGAACGCGGATGATTCCACACTCGCCTTTACATTGATAAGCTAACCTTGACCTATGCACGGTGTGGCCACTGGACATGCGTCAGACCTGGAGGCTGTTGTTGGGTTCTATGCTGCCTGGAGTATAGGAGCTCCATCTATACTTCCTTCCTGCGGTGAATCTGTTTAAAACTGGTGGTTTTAATAAAGCTGAATGCGTGTGTATTGCAAGAAATCCTTAAACGTCTATAGATGTACTTTGACAATCGTTATTTAAAGAAAGAACGGACTTACCTCGGAGATGGGGAACCGCAGGACAGCCGCCATGTATTGGGGCAGATGGGTCAGCAGAGTGATGAAGCCCCAGGTCAGACAGAACTTCAGGATGGAACACGCCCAGATGGGCCGGGACAGCAGCATGCGTTTCAGAGGGAATTTCTGCCAACACATCGACCTTTGTTGGACACATGGTCTGGAATATATATTTCATAATATATACTCTTCCAGGAATAATAAAGCGAACCTACAGACAATCCAGAGAGAGACGGGAGGGTAGTGTCACTTGAGACACCAGCGACATTCCAAGAGGCGACCACTGGGGCCCGTTAATTAACACCTCGGGACTATTAAGACAGTTGGGGATTGTGTGCGACACGAACGGACGCCCGGCTGTGCCGGTCCCGTTTCTCTCTCTCTCTCTCTCCTCTGGTTGTCTAGGTTCCTCTTTCAAATTATTATGTGATTATTTCTCTTCCCACCTTATAATACCACATATATGTGTCTGTTTATTCAGGAAGTGTGAAGCTATTGAAAAGAAGATACGAAATATTTCTCTTTAAATAAACACACCTATATACTATTGTGCTTGACTGCTATGAAAAATATTATCTTTTTTTCGAATGAAACACTAACATCTAACTAACTAAAATAAAAATTATACCATACACAGAGATGTGATTTAAGATTATATTTATTATCTTTAAGGTTTCGGGCTTAAATAAGGTTCTTTTACAGGATAACTATATTAACAAGAAATAATAATAAAATAAACAAAACTTTGTTTGTAATTTAATCTCTCGTGAAATCAAATTTTACACATATAAATGTCATAATATTTTGGAAATATATAAATAAAATGACCTGTGTGGGAGTACGAGGAAAGAGGGAAGATAGCCGTGTTAAAAAACAACCCCTTTGGTAAACAAGTGTCGCGTCTTCATTCTCCCCTAGGGGATTTATCTTACTCAAAGCGACTTAAAGGTCGCTGTATGTGATGATCAAGGGACAGTTCGCACCGAGGTGGTCTCGACACCAGTTCTTCTAAGGGTTGCCATCAGACCTTCTATCTTTCCTCCCCGATCTACTCCCCACGGGTTTTTGCCTCTGGATCCTGTCTCCTGTGTGTCCTTACCACTCATCATATAACCATCATGACTGCTTCACAAATCACCATATATATATGGCCCACATGTTTTTGTCCTGGTGTGGAACTAACACCTACTCACATATTCTAATGCCCAGCAATGACCGCAGCCTTGCAGAAAATTGACATAGACCCAGAGCAGCAGCTTTACACACCCAAGATAGTGGACACTGCTGCTGCTGTGATAGAGATGTACGGAGACATCTGAGGCTATTCTTTGGACACGACAACAATAATATGTTTTTGTCTGACTGTACCTCGTGTACGTTGCCTGAGATTCTGGTGGCCTCGATGTGCTTGATCTCATCGATGGAGATGTGGGGACTGTTTTCCGGACCGCTGGTGGCCAGCCAGATCCATGTCAGGCACCAGACAAGTCCCACGGCACCTGGACCCCGCATTCTGGGACTCCGTACATTTATACTATATACACTCATGTACTATACTTGAGGAAGTTGATAATCTTTCATATCGCCAGTCATCTATTTTTTTTTTTTTTTAAGAAGACAGAGGCAATTTTGTTCACACTTGGTTATCGCGTGTCCTCAATAAAGGTCACTGTAATATGATAAAGCACAATTTGGATTATAGATTATAATACAAGAAAATAATTTGTCTGATGATGGTGGCAATGCTATTGCCGAAACTCCACACACTATTAAATTATTTGGATTAGGTCTTATTTTCTTGTGTCGCTATAATATCTTTCAGAGTTATTGTCTCAATCCCGATATACATGCTTGAAGGTACAATTGAGATCGAGGTTAGTAGACCAATTCATTATTGGCCAATTAACAATAGACATAGAATCACACACTGAGATCAATGGCTGTTAGAGGAAAGGAACAAAAATGGTGATGTTATCTAACCAGCACTGTAGAGTAGGTAAAGGTACTGTACATACCTGTGATGTAGAAGACGGCAGGCCAACCTCCCAAGATATCAGTACCACACAGTGCAGCTGCCACTGGCAATGTTAGCACTGTGCCCAAGTGGGAACCACTGTTGGTAAGTCCCAGCATGATGGATCTCTCGTGGATTGGTGCCCAGCGACCTAGAAGGGCGAAGATGGCCGGGTAAGTCACACCCTGGACCCACCTCCTATTGGGCTCTTATCTTTGGACTCTCTATCTCGTCTTATAGGATGGTCCAGATTTCTGGGAATTCTTCAGATCGTCATTATGTAGTACGTATATAGTAGTTATATTATTGTCACAGAATAATTATTTTAAATATTCTGTTGTTTATCATCATAAATATTTGCATCACCCCTTACCATGCTTGTAAATTACCACTTGAAAAATCCTTTGACACATTTTGTAATATATAAGTTTAATTGATTAATAAATTATTTTTAATTAAGCGTTTGGAATACTTCTCTACCGTGACAATATTGTTGAATTGTGATCAATATATACTGCATCATCATCCCCATTATATATATATCCTTTTGTTCCTTTCAAATGGCAATATACAGTTAAACCTGTCTATAGAGCCCCCTCTTGGGACTCACCAAAATAGAGTGCTATAGACAGGACACTTTTAATGTAAAATGTTTACATTTTAATGTTTAAATTCGGGAGCTTTAGAGAGGAAGGCGCTATTTAGAGGGGGTGCTATGGACAGATCACCTTTAATGTAAAATTTTTACATTTTAATGTTTAAAATCGGGCGCTATAGAGAGGAAAGCGCTATTCCTAAACAACTGAATGGAGATTGAAAGCCAGAACTACCAGTAAATGCATTTTTCATTGGTAAAGCTGTCAAGTAAAAACTAATCTCCAGAAACCTGCTGCATTATTCAATATTTGAAGTTTGTTTCACAAATAACACACAGGTAGATTTGATGACGTACCTCTCCCAGCCCAGTAATAATACGGATGACACCAAGAGCACGGGCTCCTCCATACCAAGCGGCCGTGGGGGCACTCAGAGTGGCCAAGGTGGTGACAAAGAGGCCCCCGGCTAGCAGCCACTTGCCCCCCACAACCTCCGCCATACGTCCCCCGGGGATCTGGGTCAATGTGTAGCCATAGAAGAAAGCCCCGAGGGCGAATCCTTGTACCTTCTCATCCCACAAGAAGGGTCCATCCTGTAGACAAATGCCAGAACATGATCACACACATATATGGCTACAAACAAAACTTAGAATAAAATTACCTTTTAAAATTACAAATATATTTTCACAATGAGTATCTTTTTTATTAAAAAAACGCTAGCTTTCAAGCGTTAATCGCTCTTTAACGCTTGAAAGCTAGCGTTTATTTTTTTTTTTTAAAGATACTCATTGTGAGAATATATTTGTAATTTTAATACTTTTTTTTTACAATTTTATCACGAATAGAAAAATAGCTTTTGTAAATAAAACTTACTGGAAATGATTCAGATTTTGGTTTTTACTCTAGAATATACACTCATGGGCAAAACTTAAGGAGACAAAAGCAATTTTAAGACAACGATAATTTCCCTATTATACATATAGAAGATAAAACACAAGTTGGGAGAAAAGCTTCTTTACGACATCTTTTTCTTCTTCTAGAAGCATCTTTGTTCACACTCAGTCATCTCGTGTGTCTTCAATAAAGGTCACTGTAATATCTTTCAGAGTTATTGTCTGAATCCCGATATACATGGTAAAAGGTACAACTTCCTTAAGTTTTGTCCATGAGTGTATCTTTCAGAGTTATTGTCTGAATCCCGATATACATGCTAAAAGGTACAACTTCCTTAAGTTTTGTCCATGAGTGTATCTTTCAGAGTTATTGTCTGAATCCTGATATACATGCTAAAAGGTATAACTTCCTTAAATTGTGTCCATGAGTGTATCTTTCAGAGTTATTGTCTGAATCCTGATATACATGCTAAAAGGTACAACTTCCTTAAGTTTGTCTATGAGTGTATCTTTCAGAGTTATTATCTGAATCCCGATATACATGCTAAAAGGTACAACTTCCTTAAGTTTTGTCCATGAGTGTATCTTTCAGAGTTATTGTCTGAATCCCGATATACATGCTAAAAGGTACAACTTCCTTAAGTTTTGTCCATGAGTGTATCTTTCAGAGTTATTGTCTGAATCCTGATATACATGCTAAAAGGTACAACTTCCTTAAGTTTTGTCCATGAGTGTATCTTTCAGAGTTATTGTCTGAATCCCGATATACATGCTAAAAGGTACAACTTCCTTAAGTTTTGTCCATGAGTGTATCTTTCAGAGTTATTGTCTGAATCCCGATATACATGCTAAAAGGTACAACTTCCTTAAGTTTTGTCCATGAGTGTATCTTTCAGAGTTATTGTCTGAATCCTGATATACATGCTAAAAGGTATAACTTCCTTAAATTGTGTCCATGAGTGTATCTTTAAGAGTTATTGTCTGAATCCTGATATACATGCTAAAAGGTACAACTTCCTTAAGTTTGTCTATGAGTGTATCTTTCAGAGTTATTATCTGAATCCCGATATACATGCTAAAAGGTACAACTTCCTTAAGTTTTGTCCATGAGTGTATCTTTCAGAGTTATTGTCTGAATCCCGATATACATGCTAAAAGGTACAACTTCCTTAAGTTTTGTCCATGAGTGTATCTTTCAGAGTTATTGTCTGAATCCCGATATACATGCTAAAAGGTACAACTTCCTTAAGTTTTGTCCATGAGTGTATCTTTCAGAGTTATTGTCTGAATCCTGATATACATGCTAAAAGGTACAACTTCCTTAAGTTTTGTCCATGAGTGTATCTTTCAGAGTTATTGTCTGAATCCCGATATACATGCTAAAAGGTACAACTTCCTTAAGTTTTGTCCATGAGTGTATCTTTCAGAGTTATTGTCTGGATCCCGATATACATGCTAAAAGGTATAACTTTCTTAAATTGTGTCCATGAGTGTATCTTTCAGAGTTATTGTCTTGATCCCGATATACATGGTAAAAGGTACAACTTCCTTAAGTTTTGTCCATGAGTGTATCTTTCAGAGTTATTGTCTTGATCCTGATATACATGCTAAAAGGTATAACTTCCTTAAATTGTGTCCATGAGTGCATCTTTCAGAGTTATTGTCTTGATCCCGATATACATGGTAAAAGGTACAACTTCCTTAAGTTTTGTCCATGAGTGTATCTTTCAGAGTTATTGTCTTGATCCTGATATACATGCTAAAAGGTATAACTTCCTTAAATTGTGTCCATGAGTGTATCTTTCAGAGTTATTGTCTGGATCCCGATATACATGCTAAAAGGTACAACTTCCTTAAGTTTGTCTATGAGTGTATCTTTCAGAGTTATTGTCTGAATCCCGATATACATGAGAAAAGGTACAACTTCCTTAAGTTTTGTCCATGAGTGTAAATTATCATTCAAAATCTAGCGTACTGTATACTTAGATAAATTACACCATGGAAAAACCCGGACATTGCCCGGGTCATTCGTCTAGTGTGTATTTTTAATATTTTTCGTCGCACACAGAAAGAACAGTAGAAAGTTGTTTTATTCATAAAGGAAAAAATTCGAGATGAAAATAAATTTCAAACATGATATTATGTAAGTATGACATATTAGCAATAGCCTAATACAATATTATAACTGTATAGTTGAATAAAACTGGCGAAATTGCTGATAGGGTCCATCACTGATGAACCATAGGTCCTCACAATTATATTAATCATTGCAGTAAGGACAGTTTTTTTTTTTTTATTTTATTAATCAACCAGGCGCGATATTGAAATATTTGCGCCTATTATAGAGTAAACAAACAAAACAACGAACAAATTAGAACTTGGAATTAAAAATTTATATGTTTTAGACGCGTAAGATTCTTTTTGAAATTAAAAAATTTCTATTGCCCTTACTGCAAAGGAAAAAATTAATGGGAGGGCCTGGCATTTTCTCATTGCAGTCAGGGCAGTAGAAGTGTTTAATTTCAAAAATAATCATACGCGTCTAAAATAGTTTCGAATTTTCATAACAGATGGCCCGCTAGTTCATCAAAATTCACATGTATTATTCGACAGTTGAAAATTGTTTAATTTTATGATGCACTAGCGCGCCATCTGTTATCAAAACTCGAAACTGTCCTCAAAGCTTATGTCCATAGTTCTTCTAAAATACCTATTCCTAGAGTCTAGCAACAGTATCACTATAAAAGGAAGTTCCAAAAATGCAATATAACAGCGGTATGGTAGATTAAACTGGCGAAACCGCTGGGAGGGTTCACCACTGATGAGCCAGGCCCTCCTTTTAATTTTTCCATTGCAGTAAGGGCAGTAGAAATTGTTTAATATCAAAAAGAATCTTACGCCTTTAAAATAGTTTCTAGTTTTAATTTTTTAATTTGGAAATAAATCAATGCGCTAAATAGTTAACATTTTGAATAACAGATAGCAGAGTAATGCAATATTTTTCACATGGTATGAGTGTAGTGTAGTGTTAGATGGTACCATGGCTTGAGTGATGTTGTCCCCTGGGCAGTTCGAGGTAGACTGTGAGTTCTCCTCCATAGCCGTGTGGTTGACCATAGCAACTATGGCCACACTCAGATTGACACGGTGGGAGTAGCTAACGAACATGGCCCAGCACATCAGTGCCACGATGGCATACCGCATAGGGAACCCGCACCCTAGACACAGGCAACTTGGTCAGTCCATAAGATAGCATCACTTCGATGATAATATTTACATATTTGAACTCCGCCTTTGCCGTTCCCAAGCCCGGATGAAAAAGGAGGAGGGGGAGCAGTAACAAACTCGCTAAAAAACCTGGGTTCAGCTGGCCCGGCTAATAGTACCCTGTAAGGACTCCTAATCCAGGGATACAGGATGAGCAGCGTTTGTACTCCATGTTAGGAACCGCTGCACATGGCGTCTGGTTCCTCATGTCAGAGGTGGCCATTTCTTTTGGAGCTAAGTCGGCCTGCCACTGAGTAGTGCTCCCAGTCTTAATGACAAAGGCAGACGCATTCTACTTCACCCAGTCATGATGGTTGTCAAACAGACACCATCAAGGGTCACAACCTGATACCCTAATATGATTGAGTGGAGATAAGAAAGAAGAAGACATATTTGAAAAGGACGTCAGTAGGTAGTCGAAATGTCAGGACAATAAGCTTATTTACAAATGGTTGTTTGAATATACAACTTGAATTTTTCAAACTCCGAACTACAAATATGGTATTCTGCATATATTGTTATCATACAGTTAAACGTCTATATAGCGCCCCCTCTAAATAACGCCTTCCTCTCTATAGCGCCAGATTTTAAACATTAAAATTTAAACATTTTACATGAAAAGTGTCTATAGCACCCCCTCTCTATAGCACCCTATTTTGGTGAGTCCCAAGAGGGGGCGACAGGTTTAACTGTATATTGTCATGTGAGAAGAATAAAAAGAATATATATATCCATAGAAGCATAGGGCGCCTCTCCCGTCAAAATAAACGTCAAAACCTGACGCCATCTATTGACCGTCGCCGCAACTTGCGGCCTCGGTCGGTGACAAAGCCACAACACCAGCTTTGGCAAACTGAAAAGCGTCCACCTAGAGACCATGGTTTCGGGTTAATGGCCCTCGTCAGTCTAGGGCGGACTTTATTCCATGAGATCCACACGACGAGGGCCATTAGCCCGAAACCATGGTCTCTAGGTAGACATTTCTCAGTTTGCCAAAGCTGGTGTTGTGGCTTTGTCACCGACCCGAGGCCGCTAGTTGCGGCGACGGTCAATAGATGACGTCAGGTTTTGACGGGAGAGGTGCCCTATGCTTCTATGGATCAATTTCCTTCCGGCAAATTTTCCATATATATATATAATGGGGATGATGGTGCAGGATATACTGATCACAATTCAACAATTATATAACTACTATTGAATACTCATAACCCGGACTCCAGGAGCCACGTACAGAAGTCACCAACTAACCAGGTATATGTCATCTTGTATTGCTATAAGGTTATCCCTAAAGTTCGTGTTTTTCTTAAAACGTTTTCCTTTTACTTGGAGATTAATATAATGTTGATCGAAATTTGACAATTATACCGCAAATGTTTCTTTTGAACGAAAAATCGAAATATATTTTAAGGAGAAATAACGATTATTTCTAACTTTAGGAATGAAGTCTGATAGGATGAATTGTGAAAAGTAATGATAAATGGAAAAATCCCTGGACACTTTATTTTTCCGTTTATCATTACTCTTCATAATTCATCCTATCATACTTAATCCCTAAGGTTAGAAATAATCGTTATTTCTCCTTAAAATAAATTTCATTTTTTAGTTCAAAAGAAACATTTGCGGTATAATTTTCAAATTTCGATCAACAATCATAAACCGCATTATATTGTATTATTAATATTATTACGGCGAATACATAATAATATTACTTTATACATAATACAAAGACATTATACAACAACAACAACAAAGCTTTTATTTAGGGCCTCTCGCCCTATACAGGATTCGCCAGTTCACAAGGGATGGGGAGAACACTGTGTGGCCGGGATATAATCCTGTGGAATATCGCCACCGCTATATACCTATTCTTTGATATTTCATTAATTAGTGCCGGAAATGAAGGACAAAGTTACCCCGTTTTATCATTTAGTTTTCGTCTTTCCTCAGACAGTGCAGCACAATCAAATAAATAGTGCAACATCTCCATTGTTATTCCTGATCCACAGAAAGTGCATTCAAGATCTTCACCCCTCATTAAAATCAGATGGTGACAAAGACATCCCTATATATAGTCACGCCCGTCTTTCCTCATCGGCCTCTGTCGCGGATGCGCGCGCACAGGGAGGTCACGTGCTCGCCGGCAGCCAATAAAAAAAAAAAAAAAAAAAAAAAAAACTCCCTCGAGCCGGATTTGAACCAGCGACCTAAGGATCACCGTTGTAACATCTACAGTCGGGTAAAACACGGGCGTTGTCTGGGTCATTCGGCTAGTTATACATAACGGAGAATAATATTGTAGTGTAGAAATCAAGTATTTGTATATCTGAAGATGTGAAAGTATTTATTGATGACGTCACCAGTTGACAATTATTAACAACCAAACTATCTACAGCTAGAGAATATCGAGCAAGCAAGTGATGTATATAGTTGTTTATTTGTTTTGCGTATTTTCCATTTATAAATTAATCTCATAATTTAGTCTATGAAAATAAAAATATTGGACCGGTGACAAAAACAAAACTGAAAATAGATGGCTTAATGTTATATAGTTATGATATATAATTAAATGTGATGTTTATGTAATTTTGATCTTCATTGAATAAAATATATAAAGTTTAAATGTGTTTTAAACTTTAATAACAAGCACAAAACAGAAAGCTAGGCAACTAAATGATAATTTGACAAATATAAATTACAACAACAACAACAACAACAAAAGCCTTTATTTAGGGTCACCGACCCTATACAGGATTCACCAGAGGTATGCATGAGAACAAAGCAGTGAAACAAAGGAAACAACAATATAAACAGAAGAAAAAAAAAAGAAAGAGGAAGAGGGAAGCAAGAAAAAACAACACAAAAAGAGTAGCAGTAAGAAAGTGAGGAGTGGACAAATATAAATTAATAAAAATCTGTTTCAAATATTTTCATTGAATAATTGAATTAAATAATAAAATATAAATTATTTATTCGCCACAATATTATAGCAAATAATATTGGTATTTCATTTTTTTTTCAAGTGTTTACGAACTTTTAGGACAACCTTGTACTAACTGTACGTCACCCGGATTTCTGAAGCCATGTACACAATATTATACATTAACAGTTTAAAGGCAGCTTCCCGGTGTTCAGGTTATTGTTCCGAATTTACAAAAGTTGGTGTTATGGCTTTGTCATCTGTTTTTTAGATTGAAAAGACAACTATGGCGCATTATTTGCAACTATTTTGAAGGGAGAGGTGCCTCTTTCTTTGTTGAAATTGTTTTTTTAATACTGTAAAAATGTCTAGCGGATTCTCTTTGCTCTACTTTTTTTTTTACGTGAAGATAGAAGTATGGTTTTAAAAAAGCGCCAAGGTCATCCTTATCGGCAAGATAGAGGCCGTTCAGAAAAAAAAAACGGATCGGAACGGAAAAAATCAGGAAACTCAGAACTTGGATCATTTCTTAACCTGTACATTACTTCAACTCTTAGTGAACTTGACTCATGGACAAACCTAAGGTAGTGGAAAGTATTTGATGTCGCCTGTTTGTTTTTGAAGGAGACAGAGACAATTTTTGTTCACACTTGGTTATCTCATGTGTCTTCAATAAAGGTCACTGTAATATCTTTCAGAATTATTGTCCCGATATACATGCTAAAAGGTAAAACTTCTTAAGTTTTGTCCATGAGTGTATCTTTCAGAGCTATTATCTGAATCCCGATATACATGCTAAAAGGTAAAACTTCCTTTAGTTTTGTCCATGAGTGTATCTTTCAGAGTTATTATCTGAATCCCGATATACATGCTAAAAGGTACAACTTCCTTAAGTTTTGTCTATGAGTGTATCTTTCAGAGTTATTGTCTGAATCCCGATATACATGCTAAAAGGTAAAACTTCCTTAAGTTTTGTCCATTAGTGTATCTTTCAGAGTTATTGTCTGAATCTCGATATACATGCTAAAAGGTAAAACTTCCTTAAGTTTGTCCATGAGTGTATCTTTCAGAGTTATTGTCTGAATCTCGATATACATGCTAAAAGGTAAAACTTCCTTAAGTTTTGTCTATGAGTGTATCTTTCAGAGTTATTGTCTGAATCCCGATATACATGCTAAAAGGTAAAACTTCCTTAAGTTTTGTCTATGAGTGTATCTTTCAGAGTTATTGTCTGAATCCCGATATACATGGTAAAAGGTACAACTTCCTTGAGTTTTGTCTATGAGTGTATCTTTCAGAGGTATTGTCTGAATCCCGATATACATGCTAAAAGGTACAACTTCCTTAAGTTTTGTCTATGAGTATATATTCGGATCAAACTTGTTTTTCTCCGCAGCTATGCGTGGCTCAGTCTTAAATTAATAGTTAAAGTACACGGTGTAATTCTACAATAAAGTACTGTAAGAGACTGTCTGAGAAGTATGCATACTTTGTGCATCACTGATTAATCTTTAGTTACTGCTACTCTTTTTGTGTTGATTTCTTGCTTCCCTCTTTCTTATTATTATTATTATTTTTTTTTTTTCCTTTTCTTGTTTTTTTTTTTTTTTTCTTTCTCTTTTTACTCTGTATATATCGCTATTTCCGTTGTCTCACTGCTTTGTTCTTATGCATACCTCTGGTGAATCCTGTATATAGGGTCAGTGACCCTAAATAAAGGCTTTTTTGTTGTTGTTGTTGTTGATTAATCTTTAGTTAGAAGACGGCTCCGTCACCTCTGAAGCAAAACCTCCACTTATCTTCCTATCTCCTATCTCTTATCTCCTGCTGCTAGAGCCTCAGCTGATGCTAGGCGTCTAACGAATTTTACAAAAATTATTTTTTTTTAAAACATGTCGTTTCTCTCTTTCTCATCTTATCGACCTGCCCACTCTGTGGGAAAGAACTCCCGTAGTCCACCGGTGGCGGAGTCTTTCCCGTGGTGGGCGCAACCAATGACGACTTGTATATATATTTATATATATATGTATATTTATCAATTGTTTTATATATTTATATCTATTTATTCGTATATTTATCCTTATATAATCTTATTTATTCATATTTATATTTATTCTGTGTTTAACCTTATATAATCTTATATGGACTTTGAAATAAAGTAGTTTCAATCTCAATCTCTTTCTCATCCCGCTGAAGAAAGTTATTTTAAAAAAACTGCATTAGGGGTCTGGCTATAGGCATCGCTCCAAACATATTTGGTATATTGCCGTTTATTCTGCTGCAAATTGCAACAGGATTGTTGGTCCGGTAAAAATCTGTGCCATCTAAAGGACATCTTAGAGGTTGCCTGGGGCCGGCATTCATTGCTCTTGAAATAAAAGACACTTTGGCTAGTAGTTTATTTTTCATTTTTTCTTGACGAGGACTAAACATTTTTGTCGAAACGTCGAAAAAATCGAAACTCTACTGGCCGAAGTGTCTTTTATTTCAAGAGATTCTTAAAACAAATTCCTTCTCTTATTATAGAAACCTGCTTCTTGTTTGGAATCTTTCTCTCACAATCGTAGATGTCTCGACTTTATCAACAAGGCTGACTTGCTTCCATACTTCTTCCTTTGATGTCTCACCCATCCTACCTCGAGGTTTGTGGTCACTTGTTGGTCCAGTGACAGATCGCTGACCCCCAGATACTCTTCTTCCTTATTTCCACTCAATCATATTACGGTATCAAGCTTGTAAGTTGACAACCATCATGATTGGGTGAAGTAGAATGCGTCTGCCTTTGTCATTAAGACTGGGAGCACTACTCAGTGGCAGGACGACTTAGCTCCAAAAGAAATGGCCACCTCTGACATGAGGAACAGACGCCATGTGCAGCTGCTCCTAACATGGAGTACAAACGCTGCTCATCCTGTATCCCTGGATTAGGAGCCCTTACAGGGTACTATCAGCCAGGCCAGCTATACCCAGGTTTTTTAGTGAGCTTGTTACTGCTCCCCCTCCTCCTTTTTCACCCGGGCTTGGGACCGGCTAAGAGGCGGAGTTTTATTTTAAGATACTGGAGTTGTTGAGCCGTTCGACCCCTGTTCCTGGAGCTTTTCGCTTCCTGTGGAATGCCTCTGAATCTGAAATTTTGGCTCTTTAGTGTCGTTATCAATTCCCGAACTAATGAAGATAACCACAATGGTGGAAATGATCACTTGTAAGCATCATCTTTGTGATGGACAATAACAGTTACCATATTGTGGCAAAGTATTTATTATATACATATTCTTTTTTTTATATTTATATTTATAAATACAGTTAAACCTGTAAAGAAAGTTCTCAAAAAGTCTAAACGACATTTTGAAAATTATTTTAATTCTTGACCTCTAAATACAACAACAACAAAAAGCCTTTATTTAGGATCACTGACCCTATACAGGATTCACCAGAGGTATGCATAAGAACAAAGCAGTGAGACAAAGGAAACAACGATATAGACAGAAGAAAAAGAAAGAAAAAAATAAAACAAGAAAGAGAAAGAGGGAAGCAAGAAAAACAACACAAAAAGAGTAGCAGTAAGAAAGTGAAGAGTGAGTGTCACTTGGCCTTCTTCTGAGATATGGACTTGTGGAAACCATAAAACGCCGTAGCAATATACTTATTCTGGGTCATATTGTCAATTATTGATGGAAGTGAAGCACTGAATTCTAAATAAAACAAAATGAGCCACACCATCCTGCTGGTTGAGCCGGGCAAGCCGGACATACGCTCCTACTCTGAGAGTGTCAACGAGTGCATGGAAGGTGTGTACCACATCTACGAAGAGCATCTCAAGAGGCAGAACCCCAACACTCCCTCCATCACCTATGACATCAGCCAGCTGTTTGACTTCATTAACCAACTGACAGATCTCAGCTGTCTAGTATACCAGAAATCTACAAATACCTACGCCCCCTACAATTGGATAAAGGAGAAGATCTACATTCTGTTGAGGAGGCAAGCAGCTAAGGGCCAGCCGTAAACCATTCACCACCTTTTTTTTTTTTCAAAATCATCATTTTTTTTTGTTTGTTCTTTCCCTCAAATCGTACAAATTGCTGAACTACTTTGCCTTCTTATTCTTCTTTTTCTTCTTTATCCTCTTCTTTTTTTTTTGCCTTTGCTACAAAAGATATGCACAGATTTTAATTCAATTGATTGTTTCACCCTCCCTTCCACTTACTATGGCTTTTATTCTCTCCCCACCTATCTCTGTCAACCACTAGTGTATAAAACTTGCTGCTGCATGCTATAGCAATACAACAATTTCAAACAGTTAAACCTGTCTATAGCGCCCCCTCTAAATAGCGCCTCCCTCTCTATAGTGCCCGATTTTAAATACGTAGTACGATGCGATTTACACTAAAAGTGACCTGTCTATAGCACCCCCTCTCTATATCACTCTATTTTGGTGAGTCCCAAGAGAGGGCGTTATAGACAGGTCTAACAGTATTATTTATATTTTGCTACTATGTAAACTTCCTCATTTGCTTATAGTGTATCTTATAAATGTTGAATTTGTGTTAATAAATTGCTGTGTCATTCTGAGGTTTGTCTTTCCTGATTTCCTACGCTACCCTATTGACCCGTCCAGTCTCTACGGAAAGAAATCTGATGGCCCCGATGTGACGGATTATTTTCCGCAGTAGTACATATCTGAATATATATACTTTATACTGGCGAAACCGCTTGGAGGGTTCACCACTGATGAGCCAAGCCCTCACATTAATTTTTCCATTGCAGTAAGGGTATTATAATTTGTTTAATTTTTAAAATAATCATACGCGTCTATAATAGTTTCGAAATTTCATGATTATATATTTTATTTGTATGAACTTAGTAGATGGGATAAATGCCAGAGCTTCCATTTATAGAACCTCCATGAGAGGACATTCCTTCTGGAGGAAACCTCTCTCAACAAAGGATAGTTTTCCTCGCCTAACTTTCACTCATGGACAAAACAATCCTTGTTGTGAGAGGAATACTTAAAATCAAATAGACGACGTCTACAGACCGTCTATAACTGGAGTGACATGGACATCTACTGAGACATCCTTCTGTACCTTACTTACTTCAACAGGTATGTCACTACTGTCATATCTACAGTATATAGTGTACAGTCAACAATACTGTCAGCTATAAGTCACCTAATTGGACTTGGTGTTGCCACTTTCTGATCAATAGGAGTGACTTGAACATCTGAGACACCTTCCTGAATCTTACTTGACATCTACTGTAGGAAGATCAACAATTTTTACCTAATTAGTGTTACCTAATTATTATATATTAATTAATATAAGTTACCTAATTGAATTTGGTGTTGCTACTTTCTGATCATTTGGAGTGACTTGAACATCTCCTGAGACACCTTTCTGCATCTTACTTGTCCTCTACTGTCCTACCTACAGTGTAAAGAAAAGATGAAGTTCAACAGACCAATGTACCGATAGCTATAAGTTACCTAATTGAATTTGGTGTTGCTACTTTCTGATCATTTGGAGTGACTTGAACATCTCCTGAGACACCTTTCTGCATCTTACTTGTCCTCTACTGTCCTACCTACAGGGTAAAGAAAAGATGAAGTTCAACAGACCAATGTACCGATAGCTATAAGTTACCTAATTGAATTTGGTGTTGCTACTTTCTGATCATTTGGACACTTGAACATCTCCTGAGACACCTTTCTGCATCTTACTTGTCCTCTACTGTCCTACCTACAGTGTAAAGAAAAGATGAAGTTCAACAGACCAATGTACCGATAGCTATAAGTTACCTAATTGAATTTGGTGTTGCTACTTTCTGATCATTTGGAGTGACTTGAACATCTCCTGAGACACCTTTCTGCATCTTACTTGTCCTCTACTGTCCTACCTACAGTGTAAAGAAAAGATGAAGTTCAACAGACCAATGTACCGATAGCTATAAGTTACCTAATTGAATTTGGTGTTGCTACTTTCTGATCATTTGGAGTGACTTGAACATCTCCTGAGACACCTTTCTGCATCTTACTTGTCCTCTACTGTCCTACCTACAGGGTAAAGAAAAGATAAAGTTCAACAGACCAATGTACCGATAGCTATAAGTTACCTAATTGAATTTGGTGTTGCTACTTTCTGATCATTTGGAGTGACTTGAACATCTCCTAAGGCACCTTTCTGCATCTTACTTGTCCTCTACTGTCCTATCAACAGTGTAAAGAAAAGATGAAGTTCAACAGACCAATGTACCGACAGCTATAAGTTACCTAATTGAATTTGGTGTTGCTACTTTCTGATCATTTGGAGTGGCTTGATCATCTCCTGGGACACCTTTCTGCAACTTACTTGACATCTACTGTCTTATCAACAGTGTAAAGTAAAGAAGATAAACAGACCAATACTATAGGGCATTAATCATCGAATTGGATTTGGTATTGCTATTTTCTGATCCGTTGGAGTGACTTGAACATCTCCTGAGACACCTTCCTTCATCTTACTTGACATCTACTGTCTTATCAACAGTGAAAGAGGAAGACCAACAGTCTACAATACCTACAGTACATCCACAACATCACCCACAGTTATCTACAGGATTGTACAGTTGACAGCTGGAGTAACATCATTTATGCCAACCTCTTCTTTACTGATTTGTCATATTATACAGTTAAACCTGTTTATAACGCCCCCTCTTGGGACTCACCAAAATAGGTTGTTATAGAGAGGGGGTGCTATAGACAGGTCACTTTTAATGTAAATTGCATCGTACTACGTATTTAAAATCCGGGCGCTATAAAGAAGAAGGCGCTATTTAGAGGGGGCGCTATAGACAGGTTTAACTGTATATAGTTCCCCCTATTTTACACAATCTCACACCATAAACAATAATAATGACGATTTTCCATAAAATAGCAATCACAGAATGTAAATATTATATTTGAAGAAATATCTGAGAGATGGCAAATTACTTTGGTTCATTATCACATTTCCTATCGTGCCAAACGATTATTCAGGGTCACTTCAGCGTTGCCAACTTGAATTTAATCTAATCACAGATACTTTGAAATTGGCAACGAAGGAGGTTTTTTTTAAATCTAATCTCACTTAGGAGAGACCAAAAAACCATATATTGTAGCTCTTAAGTTATAATTCAATCTGTCATATATATATATATCACATTCTGCTTATAAATTATTAGTAGATGTAAATTTTTACGCTGTTAGGAATTATGTAAATATTTGTAACTATATAAAAGGCGCGTGATTGAAATAAATTGAGTCAGACGGTTGATTGTTCTCTTTTTCTTTACCCAAAACAATATCCTCTGCATATTGGCGTGTTACATATATATATATATTGTTTTGAAAATAGAGCAATCCATATTTAAATCATTAGATAATAAAAAAAGACATATATTGGATTTAATAAAGGTTTGGCGTTCAACCAACCGAAATATTGGCAAATAAATATTTTATTAAATCCAATATATGCCTTTTTATTATTATATATGTATTAATTTTTTTTTAAAAGGCATATCCTGACCACGTTCAAATGCACTTTTTAGATGGCAGAGCGCCATCTAGTGGAACAGAAATCAACTAAATGTTGATTTAACCTTGTTCCCTGATATTTGGCCAACCCATTTTCTTGATAATCAAGAAAAGCCAACCACAAACGCGTTTCGGGCTGTTGGCCCTTGTCAGCATGATGCAGGCGTTACCTCAACGACCAAAAAAATGAATGGATTAATGGAAAAAAAGAAATGGATATTTATGGCTAAATTTGCGTAAATATGCTGAAAATATGAAAAAAAAAATGGGGGGGGGGGGGGGGATATATAAAAAGCAAATAAATCTATAAATAGAATATCCTTCATAGCGTACATTTGTCATTCTATAATTTTTTTCTTCTGAAATCTTGATAAAGAATTGCCATCGTGAGTGAGTAAGTTGACACATAAGGTAAATTATCAATATGTACAAGTATTAAGGTAGAAATATCAAACCTCCAGGGATAAATTTCTTTTTACACAATTCGATAAAATATTCCCTTGTATCAATGTGGAAATATAAATACCCTGGACTTTATGCAAATATATATACATTTATAATACAATATAATGCGGCTTATGATTGTAGAGCGACATTGAAAATTATCCCGCATGTGTTTCTTTTGAACGAAAAATCGAAATTTATAAATTTCGATTTTTTTGTTCAAAAGAAACACATGCGGGATAATTTTCAACTGTCGTTCTATATATATACATTTATATAGGAAACGATTTTACTATAATGACTAGGAATAAATACAGTAGAACTTCTATAAAAGGAGACTCTTGTTATAAGACACCTTTTACTAAAGGACAATTTGCTTATGCAACTTTTTTTGCAACAATTGAATGAATAGTTAAAGAATTTTGTGCGAAAGAAATACAAATAATAAAACTTGATAATTACTATATATATCCCTTCACATTAATTTACATAAAGTATAACTTAAAATACAGCAATAACGCGCCATCATTATAATCCCTATATATATAAAAGTCAGTGTATGTATGTATGTATGTATGTTTGTCGGCTATATACGTTCACAATGCGTAACTAATCTGACTGAAAATTTAACAGTATATAGAGTAAAATCTGAAAAAACATATAGTGAAAATTTCAGGTCTTTTCCCCGAATATTCGTCGAGTTATTTGCAAATTTGCGTTGAAAATTTGCCCTTTCGCTCGCGAGCAGCGCCTCTAGCGGTGAAGACGGGAGGTAATATCAGCTGACCTAATGTACATGTAAAGTTTGGAGCGGGACGTTTTCACAAAAGTGACATCCACGGCGCCTATTTATAATTGTAACGAATAGTGTTTGAATAAAAACATTTAATCGGGTAAAACCCGGGCGGTGCCCGGGTCATTCGGCTAGTACAAAATAAAACACCAAAGCGTGAATGTTTACTTTCACAAATAAATCAAACTTCTACTGCCCTTACTGCGATGAAAAAATATTTGGAGGGCTTGGCCTTTCAGTGGTGAACCCTCCCAGAGGTTTCGCCAATTTAATCTACCAGACCGCTTCTTTAGAGCTCTAATACTGTATTGGATCATTCTGATTTTATATACTACACTGAAGGGTGGAATCTTAGAAATGGTATGGACATGAGCTTTTAGGACAGTAGTATTACATTTATATATTTGCATCGAGTAATGCTCTTCCGCAAACAATAAGCAGAACGATCCAATACAGTATTAGAGCTCTGAGAAGCGGTCTGGTAGATTAAATTGGCGAAACCGCTGGGAGGGTTCACCACTTATAAGCCAAACCCTCCAAATATTTTTTCATCGCAGTAAGGACAGTAGAAGTTCGTTTTATGTATAAAAGAAACATTCGCGCTTTTAAGTCCTTTTATTTTATATGTATAGATGGCGCGTTATTGCTTTGTGTTAATAACTTCAAATGTAAATGAAAGACATATTCTTTCATACATGCTTTTTGAATTCAACTTTGTCAAATATTATTACGGTTCTGTGTGGCATTCTAGGCCCATTCGAGAGTTAGACTTTCAAACTTTAATGTAATCAAATACAGGGAATAAATAAGAAATCCAAGCTAATACATGTAGAAAAGAGTCGGTGAACGAGTGGGTAACATCCTCGATTCCCGACAGTCATGAACCGGGGTTGAATCCCGAGTTAACATTTTGTTTAATATGTGAATATCCTTCACATATATTATTCACTGTTTCAATTATCATAAACTAGCGGATGTGTACCCGGCTTCGCCCGGGTTTTATCCGAGTGAAAGTTTGCCTAACGAATATTATATATTATGAAGTATAATAAACAATGTTAAAGATTAGTTTTAATTATTAATCAAGATTGTGTGTGAATATGTGAGAAAGATGCAATATCGTTGTTGTTTTCTTGGCCGACTGTTTTACATATGGTGTTATCTTAAAATTGCTTGTTTTGAATATTTTTTTAGATTGAGTTGAATAAATTGCTGATTTTTTTTTTTGTATTTATATATAAATAAAATTAACTCTGTTGATTTTTTTTTTTGTATTTAATCGATAACAGCGAAGTTACGCATGTTAAAGTTAGGAAAAATATTTTGATGTTAAGCAAAACCTGCTCCATCTCGTTTTACATAAATGTTGAAAATTTGGTCGAAATTGATGCATTGTAACGAAAGTTTTTAGTGAACAACACTTATGAAATTTGCATTTTATTAATATAGACTAGGTTGATATTTTTGAGCGGTACCTAATAAAGTGATTTTGTAATTGATAGTATATAGTGTCAAAATAACTTGTATTGTTATAAGACAAAGGCGCGCCATCTTTACTTTGAAATAGAAACTATTTTAAGTGTGTGTTGTATGTGTGTTGTGTGTGGGCAAATGATTATTTACAATTAAAACAATTTAACAACAACAACAACAACAAAAACCTTTATTAAGACACTATTGTCTTACAAGGGGATTCCACTAAAGGTTATATATGTATGTGGTAATATCGTTGCGGGGTTTCTTGTTGTTGGATGCGAATGGTGAGATTTGGTTGAAGCGCAGTCGTTTGAGTGGAAGTTGCAGCACACAGTTAGGAATAATCAGGACACGTGATTGAGTTGGAAAATAAGAGGCAACTGTGTTGGAGGGAAGAAAGCTTGAGAAGAGTTGAGCGATTTGACTTATTAATTAGTTGATCCCATGGCGATGATGAAATGAGCGGAGAGAGATATCTCTAGAGTAGATGTTACCTTGTTGGAAGCGAAGGAGCACTGTCCGAACTCGGCGAGAGCCAGTGAACCCTGTAGGTGTTGTTCCTATGAGAGCTCAAGCGTAACTGACCATTCTTGCTTTCCGATTTAACACCAAGACTCAGTTTCTCTCTGATTGGTTGAGAGATGATCACCTGATCTTTCCCTATTGGTTGACCTATTTAGATGCTATCTTCTGATGGGCCGGCGGCTTCCTTTGGTATTAGTTACGCCCGGCTTGGGTCAGGAAGTCTCGTGTTTGTTTGACTTTATTTACTTCCGCGGCTATCAAAATACATCCTGCTTTGTCAGGAAGTATTGAATGCTAGCTTTAACATTTATAACTTCTGGTCATTAGATACGTCCTGTTTTTCCAGGAAGTGTCGGTTTAAACTTAGCTCGCAGGGACCTGGGGTCAGAAGGTTAACTGCGACGTCTTCCTATGTCTTTTGTTACTTTCTTTCCTCCAGTTACCTTATTCTTTTATTAAATCTTTGAAAATCATACATGGTACATACATAGTGGGTCGGGGTTGCATTTAATTATATACAAATTATGACAGATGCGCCCCCTACATGTGAAGAATTCAAGAAGGGGTTAGCCTGAGAGAATTCTGTAAAGTGAAAAATAATTTTGTGGGAAAATTAGTTGTGGGTATTGAGGGGCTATATACAAGCATTGCTGGTGACATAATAAGTAAAATAGCATGGTGTTGATGATATAGGTTGAGTATAATTAATAGAAATCAAAAAATTTTTTAATTGTAAGAAATCAATGAATGTTATGGTACATAGTGGGCAAAAAAAAAAGAAAATGCGCCTAAACGAATTCTACTCGAGTTAAGAAATGAATTCGAGGGGGGTTCTATTAAGGCTTTGAAATCAAAATAAAATAAAATAAAAGTTTTTTGAGCGAAATCAAAGTGGAGTGCTTGGTTGAATGGTGAAAAAAAAAAAGGAAAAATGCCTAATTACTTTTTTGCTTGAATTTTGGAAAGGAATTCGAGGAAATTTCATAAGGTCTTTTGAGAAATCAAAGTAAAATAAAATAAAAGGTTTTTGAGTGAAATCAAAGTTGAGTGCTTGGTTGAATGGTGAGAGAAAAAAAAAGGAAAAATGCCTAATTACTTTTTTGCTTGAATTTTGGAAAGGAATTCGAGGAAATTTCATAAGGTCTTTTGAGAAATCAAAATAAAAATAAAAATAAGAGTTGAACGAAATCAAAGTTGAGTGTTAAAAAAAAAAAAGAAAAATAAAAAGGTTTCAACAACAAAGGGTGATTTAATGTTTTTAGTTTAATCGAAAACCAGTGGGTTTTCGTTGATAATTGAGTTGTGACAATATAAGTCAAGTGGTAAATAGAATGATAATTGATAAATGAAAATGATAATATAAACTAATTTGTAAATAAAATGATAGTTAATGATTAAAATTGATAATAAGTTGAATAAATTGCTAAATTGATTAAACATTTATATTTTTAATTGAGAGAAAATAATGAAAATGATTGATATGAAAAATAAGGTGTATTGGTTGGAACCCTTTGGTATCTACATGCCCTGATCTACATGTATTGGTTGCTCCATTTTGCCCTATAAATTTTTTGTCTCATCTGTAGTGACACTTAGGTGAAAAACGTGATTCTAGCCCTCAAGTGCGTTTATGCTGTGTGTACAGGAGACATGGAAATCTATATAACCTTTATGTGTAATTTTTTGTCTTTGTGTGTGTGTTGTGAAAAATGTTAGAAGTCGGTTGTGTAAGAGATGTGTGAGCTAGTTCTAGGTGTTGTTTCGTGGATGTGTAATTGGGTGGTAAAAATCGATATGTAGACTCGAACTGGAATCAAAACCGGTGGCATAGTGAGGTTCCCAGTCGACCTCAATAGGGGATCTTCTCATTGTAATTAGAGATACGGAAGTGGGGTATGTCGGGCAAACGAGAGGGAGGGAAATTGGAGATCGGACGAAGGCGCTCCGCTTTGTTTACAGAGGCCGAATTTAACCGCCGCGGACTATACTTCCTGTCGTGGTGTTTCAAATCCTCATTTCCTGCCGTCTATTTATTTTGGGGTGTGGCTCGGGGCTTGTTTTTGGAGCGTGGTTTCTCCGACATTGTTTGGTCATCTTTTCAGTTACTGTTATCTCTTCGGAGTTTATTTAGATTTTCTGCGAAGATGGTTCCTAAAATTATGAGAAGTTTTATAAATGTTTGTCCTAGATTAAAAACTACCTCTTGTAGTTCGAAGATTTTCTGCGCGGGCATGGCATATATAAACAAGTAATTAATGAATAAAATTGGGATACAGTTGTACGGTAGAACTAATAAACAAAGGATAAAAATCAGGTGAAATATAGGATATTGTCCCATGTTCGTCCATATTTTTGTAACTGGGGACTCTGAAATATTTGCTTGAACCTTATTAATTGTAGAATTTGAATGATTGGTAGGTTCGTAGTTCTCCTGTTTGATATCTTTAGGGGGTGGTGTGATATGATTGAGCTGGTTGTCAGGTTTGCAGTTTTTAACATCGGGGAAGAGTGATGTAAATCGTCTTGTTGCAAAAATGGCAGGGTCTAAATGCCTGAAAGGTTCGCTGCTGGTGGGTTTGAACCTTAATGATTCTGTTGGGAATAATTCGGGTGTTAAATGTTTGAAAGGGAACGTATAATTGGGGTTGTGCTTTATATGATAGGTGCTAACGGCGGGTGGTGATATATAATGGATTTTTTCTGTATACAGTTTAAGTTTGTTGACGTGGATTGTGTCAGTGTCTCTTTGAAGTGGTTGATTTGGTCGATCTATGCGGACCACATTTGGTGAAATAATTTCTAATATTGTGTGAGGTCCTGTGAAATATGGCGCAAGTTTCCCTGTATTTGGGTGGTGATATAATTTTACTAATACTAGATCACCTACTTCGAAATGTGGTTGCTTGTGTCGTTGGTCATAAGTGTTTTTGTCTTGTAAATGTTTGTTTTGTGTGCGTGTGTGATATGTTTGGTGTACGAAATTTTGTTTTGTTTGTGGGTTTTACTTGTTTGACGATGTCTTGTGTCATGTGTTATGGTCTGCCAATACATTGTGAAGAGATAAGTTGGTGTAAGTTCGACGTTATTTGTATTTTGAAAAGCCGGATGTTGTATCCATTTATTAAATCGAATGGTCGTCGTGACTTTAGAAAAAAAGCTATTCAGTGATATTAGAGTGGAATTGAGTGAAAATGAGGCTTACGACGTGAACACGTGTTGGGTGGAGACGTGTCACAGGTGTGTTGGAAGGCGTCTGTGGCCTGAAATGAAAAGTTTTGTGGGTGACCTGTGACACGAATCGAAAAAAAAAAATTGTGAATGAAAAGGTGTCACGCGAAGTCCTTATTTGTACGAAATCTAACTTGTTCTCACTATGAACAACAAATTTATTAAAGTCATATATCGAAATTTCTATTGTTAGTGTATATGGTACCTTTTAAGGTGAACATTTTTTTAGTGTTTTGGGTAGATGAGATGATTGTTACTAACGACGGTGCATGCGTTTGTTGGTGGCTGTCGTCTTTTGGCGCGAGTGTCGTGCTTGTTGGGCGGGTTGTACGTGTTTGCTAGCGTGAAAACCGTCCTTTGGCTGGGTGTTGTCGGTGTATTGTTGTTGCGAATGTCGTGATTGTTGCTAAATACGTTTGTGGGATTGTTGTGAGGTACATTTTTATGGCGTGGCGGCGTATGGTCATGCATAGATTTTGTGTGGTAAGTGTGTGAGCTGTACTGACACGTTTTTTTTTGGGCATGGTGAGGGTTGAAGCCGTTGTGGCTTATATTTGAGAGCATATAGTACTGGTAATTGGTTGAGTGATAAACATGGTAGTGGGGTCAATGAATGCAGGCAAGGGTTGTCCTGTGTGACAAATTTGATTGTAGTGCAAGTCCTTTCGGACAGGTTTGGCCTAGCCCGTGCGTGCATTCATTGAGTACAAAGGTTAGATATGGTTAAAAGGGGTAGGTAGCTAGGTAAAAGTTCAAAGTCAATTCCTTGACGCCATAGGGTGGGTGCCTACCTCAGTTCAACAGGTCTCCTTTGGGACGTCTTGGTTTGGGATGGTTGGCTTGGCTCGGGACTGCTCGCATCGTCCGCGAAATTGAAGTGAAGTCCGGTACTGGAAGATCATTTTGGGATCGTTGGGGCTGTCCCGGATCGCGCGGATTGGTTTCGGGGACTGTGTACGGCATGGCGGTGGTTGAATCCTCGGTGGTCGGTGTCCGGCCTTGGTGACACTCGCCTGGGGTTGGTGGGGGGTTGTGTCCGTCGTCCTCCCCGGGGAATGGCGCTCCGGAATTCCGTCTCACTTTGTGGGGCGTTGACACGTCGGATGGCCACGGTCATGTTTTAATGCTTGGTATTTAAGATTTAGAATACATTTATAATTTAAATATTTTTATTCAATTAAGATTAAAATTACACAAGCATAACATTTAAATATATATCCTGCCTAACAACTCTCTATACTATCTAACTAACATTAAACGATCTATTTACAGTTTATTTTGGTCACTGGTCCAATATTTTTATTTTCATAGACCAAATTATAAGATAAATTCAAAGATGAAAAATATGCAAAATAACTAAACAAATATATACATCAATTTGATATTTATTTAAAACAAATGAATAACTATATACATAATTTTATATTTATTTAAAACAAATGAATAATTATATACATCATTTTATATTTATCTAAAACAAATGAACAATATATATACATCAATTCCCCCTTCTTAGGCTTGGCCCCCCTTATTTATTTATTTACTCTCCATATCTCTGCGGACATCTGCGCTCCCTCTGAGGATACCTGGGGGTTGTAACATTTTTCTCCTCCGAGATTGGAGTTGGCACACTTTCAGCATCATTCATATTAGTGGGATGTGATTTACCAGGCAACATTTTTCTAATGTAGTTTTGATGAACCTTTTTTATACTGTCACCTTGTTTTATTAAATAAACATTCCTTCCTAATATTTTAATTATCTTTCCTGTATACCAAGAGGGATGCCCATTAGTAATCCACCTAAACTTCACAGTCTCATCCACTTTAAATTTACTGTTAACATATTGACTATTGAATTTGGAGGCTTTTACATCAAGATGGCATTTGATACCTTTAATAGGGTCAGATTTGCATTCAAAAATGGACTCGTAATCATTTAAAAGTGAATCTATACTAAAATAGTCCAATTTATGCAAATAATTGAATGAGATATTGAAAAGATTAAGGAAATCTCTTCCTAAGATAAATTTAGAACAATTTAAATTAGTTATTAGTATTTCAATGGTTCTAGAAACATTTCTTAATTTTATATCAAATTTAGCCTTGCCCAAAATAGGTATTTTAGAGCCACTATAGCCGGTCAAGACTGTATTACATTTATTTAATTTAACATTTTTGAAATATTTAAAGTACTCATTTTTAGTTAATGTAGTAATGGCTGCTCCAGTATCAATTTCAGCCAACAATTTTATGTTATTTACATATACAGTTTCAATCAAGGGAGGATGCAAATTTATATTATTCAATGATAAATTATTTTGAGATCCCGAAGGATTATTATCATTAACATGCTTTTTAAATTTATTAAAAGTATTTTTGGGATTTCTGGGCAATTTACGGGCAGAACTATCTTTTTTATAACATATAGTAGAAATATGCCCTACTCTACCACAAACTCTACAATTAGCTGATTTAAAAAAACAATTATAGTGTAGATGGTTGGTCTTACCACAGTGTTTGCAGGGATTATTGATGGCATGAAGATGCTGTGGGGACAGATGGGCATCTTCGGATCTCTTGAGGTTGTGTAGGTCATTATCTGCAGACTCCGCAGACAGCGCGATGTCTAACGCTCCCTCAAAAGTCAATCCTTCTTCCTGTAGTAGCTTCTTTTGGGTTGGTGTATCAATGATGCCCGCCACAAATCTGTCTCGCAGGGATTCTTGCAGAACATCTCCAAAGTTACACCTTTGAGCCTGTTCCTTAAGGCGTATTATGTATTTAGATATTGTTTCGCCTGATTTCTGATCCATTTTCTGGAATACAAATCTTTCATATATTATATTGGTCTTAGGATTGAAATGTTTCAATAAGATCCTGCACAATTTATCAAAGGGAACTTGATCAACTTCTTCCGGAAAAACTAAGTTTCGCAAGATCCCGAAATATTTAGGGCCGATGCTTGAAATAAGAAATGGCGTCTTAAAGTCTTCTTTTGTTTTAGAAATTAGCATGAATTGATTCAATCGATAAATATAATTTTCAACATTCTCTAGATTTTCGTCGAATCTTTCAAACATACTTGAAGACATTTTTTAAAGTATAATTTCTTTTCAATATTTAAATTCTTTTTTCTTTACAAAATTTGCTTTTCCTCGTCGCCAGTTGTTTTAATGCTTGGTATTTAAGATTTAGAATACATTTATAATTTAAATATTTTTATTCAATTAAGATTAAAATTACACAAGCATAACATTTAAATATATATCCTGCCTAACAACTCTCTATACTATCTAACTAACATTAAACGATCTATTTACAGCCTTTTTGGTCACTGGTCCAATATTTTTATTTTCATAGACCAAATTATAAGATAAATTCAAAGATGAAAAATATGCAAAATAACTAAACAAATATATACATCAATTTGATATTTATTTAAAACAAATGAATAACTATATACATAATTTTATATTTATTTAAAACAAATGAATAATTATATACATCATTTTATATTTATCTAAAACAAATGAACAATATATATACATCAGGTCATCTGCCATATGATGGCCGCTAGAAGGCGTCTGGTCGCCTCTCTTCTTGTCCGCTTCTTCGTTGTCAGTTTCTTTCCGTTCGTTGCCAGTTTCTTCTCTCTTGGTTTGTCATTGCCTTTTGTTTTGCTGGCGCCTGGGCTAATTTCCATCTTTATCCTGATTAAGTTCCATAATCTTTATCCTGTCGACTTAACCGTTCTGTGGCAATATCGTTGCGGGGTTTCTTGTTGTTGGATGCGAATGGTGAGATTTGGTTGAAGCGCAGTCGTTTGAGTGGAAGTTGCAGCACACAGTTAGGAATAATCAGGACACGTGATTGAGTTGGAAAATAAGAGGCAACTGTGTTGGAGGGAAGAAAGCTTGAGAAGAGTTGAGCGATTTGACTTATTAATTAGTTGATCACATGGCGATGATGAAATGAGCGGAGAGAGATATCTCTAGAGTAGATGTTACCTTGTTGGAAGCGAAGGAGCACTGTCCGAACTCGGCGAGAGCCAGTGAACCCTGTAGGTGTTGTTCCTATGAGAGCTCAAGCGTAACTGACCATTCTTGCTTTCCGATTTAACACCAAGACTCAGTTTCTCTCTGATTGGTTGAGAGATGATCACCTGATCTTTCCCTATTGGTTGACCTATTTAGATGCTATCTTCTGATGGGCCGGCGGCTTCCTTTGGTATTAGTTACGCCCGGCTTGGGTCAGGAAGTCTCGTGTTTGTTTGACTTTATTTACTTCCGCGGCTATCAAAATACATCCTGCTTTGTCAGGAAGTATTGAATGCTAGCTTTAACATTTATAACTTCTGGTCATTAGATACGTCCTGTTTTTCCAGGAAGTGTCGGTTTAAACTTAGCTCGCAGGGACCTGGGGTCAGAAGGTTAACTGCGACGTCTTCCTATGTCTTTTGTTACTTTCTTTCCTCCAGTTACCTTATTCTTTTATTAAATCTTTGAAAATCATACATGGTACATACATAGTGGGTCGGGGTTGCATTTAATTATATACAAATTATGACATGTACATGAGTGAGGAGGAAAAGCAATTTAGAGAGGAGAGGGAGCAATCAGCCGTTGTCTGTGGAGTTGAGCACTTCTTCTCTCATTTTATCAATCGCCTTGAAAATTTTAAAATATTTATAAACAAATGTTTTATCCAGCAGGAGAGCATTAAAGATTTTATATACATGTTGTTCATTATAGTGAGCTAGCTCCGAAATTTCGCGAATTTCCAGTCTCTTTTCCTGTAGGAATGGGCAATGGAATAGATAGTGTACCAAATTGTCTTGGATGCCAACATTGCAGAAGTAGCAATTTAAAGGGTCGCTGTTCCAAAATCCCGTGATATCCTCGCGGAAAAGTAGCCATAGAATCCTTTGACGGGCTATAAATCGTTTAATTTTCAAAGGGAGGTTTGATAAATTAAAACAATTTTAAACTCCCCTAATCACAATCATAAAAATAGTGCAATTTTGCGATCATCAATGGTGAACCACTGGTTTTGCCAGTTTAACCTCTACCAGATCTCTTGCCTTTGAAAATTGTCTTGCAATATAATATTAGAGCGGTGTGGTAGATTAAATGAACTAAACTAATTAGAATAAAGGCTCCATTTGTTTACCAATACTGGAACTTGGAACTTAATACATGTATAATAGTGACGACCGGCCCTGCATATGCGACCGACCCTGTCGTGTGATTGTGTACTCTGGAACACAGAGCATTGCGGTCTGTCTGCTCTCCACGGTCACCTCTGGGCTCAATACTATTGGACCCCTCTCCCTCTGATATCCGCGGATCACCACCCTGCCCTCCTCTACATCCCGGCTCTCCTGGCCTCACCCGGCGATGAACCCCTGGCCACCCATCCCCAGGCTCCTCCAACAGTACAATGTATATAGTGTTTTGTATATATTCCGTTTTATACGTCCATCAGGGCTCAAAAATCATTCATTCTGGTTAGCAGCCTCATAAATAAAGTTATTTCCATGTATACTAGTGAATTAAGAAGAAAAAAACATTAAAAACAATAGTAAGAAATTTAAACTAATTTTGACGCTTATGATTCTTTTTTAAAATAAATCAATTTTCTACTGTCCTTATTACAATGTTTAATTAATGGAATATATAGATTACAATAAGGGAAGTAGAAATTGATTTATTTTTAAAAGAATCATACGCGTCTTATTTTTATAATCTTGGGGAAACGAAAAAAAGAGTGCCGTCTTTAATATTGCTTGGTATAAAACCCGGCAGGAATCGAGAATCATCAGCATTTTATTGAATATCAATCAATACCTTCAATCTTATATATATATTCTCCTGAGAGATATACTCTCTGTTATATATATATAGTATATTTTATATTGTACTAGCGGATGTGTACCCGGCTTCGCCCGGGTTTTATCCGAGTGAAAGTTTGCCTAACGAATATTATTGATAATAATATTCTGGAACACACAGAATATTATGATAATAATGATAATTATATTCGTTAAGTCATATATTTATATAATATTTTTAGATTGAGATTATTAGCTAGTATGTAAAAAAAATTAACTCTGTTGAATTTTTTTTTTTTGTATTTATATATAAATAAAATTAACTCTGTTGATTTTTTTTGTATTTAATCGATAACACCGAAGTTACGCATGTTAATGTTAGGAAATATATTTTGATGTTAAGCAAAACCTGCTCCATCTCGTTTTACATAAATGTTGAAAATTTGGTTGAAATTGATGCATTGTAACGAAAGTTTTTAGTGAACAACACTTATGAAATTTGCATTTTATTAATATAGATAATAATGACACTTTCTATTTACTACCACCACATATTTTGTATATATGCTATATCTTTATTAATATAACCTGTACACCCTTATTTGTATTTAAACTAAAAATGGTGACGTCTAAATAAAGATCCAAAGAGCGGTCAGCTGGGGACAGCTGGACAGAGGGAAGGAAAATGCCAACGCCCATGTGGGGCCGGTCCCGAGGGACATTCTTATTGACGACATCCCTGAAAACAAGAGAAGTTTTTGACAGGGGGTCAGCAGCAGATGTTCTAGAGGTGTTGCTCGGGAGTTCGCTTCAGGCTGTCTCTCTCACGCAGTCTGTCTCTCCAAGTCTCGGTGATAAGCATTGAAGTTGGCGTCATGGCCTCTACCTCTGTCCCGTGGGCTGTTCCCGATCCCTCTATGTGCTAACATCTAGCCCTGCCTCTGCTTCTTGTTGTCCGCGTGTGGGAAGATCATAAACACTCGCCTCACGTACACGACTGCCAGCTTATCCATACGTCGGCACATTGCAACAATATTACATATATATTTAAAGTTTAATTAATTAATTAATTGTTCCCACAGAGTAATGTGTAAGGTCACAAGAAAATAGGGACTAACTGTGAGGAGAAGATAAGTTTTGTTTTGTTTACAATTGTTATAGGTTATTCTATTATATTGTCCACACTCTTGTAAACCAATAAAATTGATGTTTGGTTAATCTTATTTGTTCAGTATCTTTAAAAAGTCAAACAGATACAGTAAATGGAAGGGAAAAAATAGAAGAAGAAATAAATTCGAATTTTTACAGTTATATGAAATGTATATGCATACATAGAGCTATAATTATGTTTATATTATATTTGCATATAGGTTATATTATATCTTCTGCTCTCCTTTTATATACATATTCCTATATTATTGAATATAATATATATATGTTATTTATATTCTTTATAAAATATACACATAGAAATCTAAACGTTTAAGACATTTTTTTAAACTTTAAAACGTAGTTTATATTTGATTACACAAGTTATAAAGACGTATTTGCATAAAGGATATGTTTAAAGTGTAAAAAATATATGCCAAACGATATACAAAAAGAAACCAAAAGAGAGCAAACCTACCCATGTCTTCTGCCGCCCGCCCAACGTAGAGTGATCCAGACCAAACGACACCCTTTTGACCCACGTAACTCTATCGGCGTCTGATAACCCTGCTGCTAAAAAAAGGTCAAGTTCTTGCATACCATTGTCAGCACTATCGGCTGCCTTGATACTTGCTATCAACCTTGGAATGGTCGAATCATTTCTAATTACCTAATATAGCATTTTTGGTCTTAAAATTGTATATTATACGAACGCTTCACCATTTTGTGTTATCCTTACTCGGAGGCCATCTTCTCTGTATCCTTCCTATTGTAGTAGTTGTAACGTCGAACTGGTATCACAGGGTCCATGCTAATCTTCTCTGTATCCTTCCTATTGTAGTAGTTGTAACGTCGAACTGGTATCACAGGGTCCATGCTAATCTTCTCTGTATCCTTCCTATTGTAGTAGTTGTACCGCCGAACTGGTATCACAGGGACCATGCTAGTCTTCTCTGTATCCTTCCTATTGTAGTAGTTGTAACGTCGAACTGGTATCACAGGGTCCATGCTAATCTTCTCTGTATCCTTCCTATTGTAGTAGTTGTAACGTCGAACTGGTATCACAGGGTCCATGCTAATCTTCTCTGTATCCTTCCTATTGTAGTAGTTGTACCGCCGAACTGGTATCACAGGGTCCATGCTAATCTTCTCTGTATCCATCCTATTGTAGTAGTTGTACCGCCGAACTGGTATCACAGGGTCCATGCTAATCTTCTCTGTATCCTTCCTATTGTAGTAGTTGTACCGCTGAACTGATATCACAGGGGCCATGCTAATCTTCTCTGTATCCTTCCTATTGTAGTAGTTGTACCGCCGAACTGGTATCACAGGGACCATGCTAATCTTCTCTGTATCCATCCCATTGTGGTAGTTGTACCGCCGAACTGGTATCGAGTGATCCATGCTAATCTTCTCTGTATCCTTCCTATTGTAGTAGTTGTACCACCGAACTGGTATCACAGGGACCATGCTAATCTTCTCTGTATCCTTCCTATTGTAGTAGTTGTACCGCTGAACTGATATCACAGGGACCATGCTAATCTTCTCTGTATCCTTCCTATTGTAGTAGTTGTACCGCTGAACTGATATCACATGGGGACATGCTAAGAAATAAAGAAGGATAAACAGATTTATGTGGACAGTATGTATATATAGTGTGCAATAATTATTTTGATAAGATATTATCCTCATGGACAAAACTAAAGCAAGTAGTAAGTCTTTGATGTCGTCGGTCGTCTGTTTTTTTTTTTTTTTTGAGGAGACAGAGGCAATTTTTGTTCACGCTTTGTTATCTCGTCACTGTAATATCTTTCAGAGTTATTGTCTGAATCCCGATATACATGCTAAAAGATAAAACTTCCTTAAGTTGTGTCCATGAGTGTAGATAATACATATAGATAGATTACAGGTGTTCCCCTGCTCTCCTTTCAATGACGGTTGAACAGGTCTTCTTTAATCGAAACCAACTGAAGCCCATATAGGATACCCCCAGTCCTATCCTCTGTAGTTCAATGTAAATTTGGCCAGCAGTCTGGATTATGTGGTCGAAAATTGAGACAGGCTGTGTGTTCATCAAACTTGTATCTATTATAGAGTAACCTATTCAATTTTACTATAAAAAGAAAGGACACCTCTCCCGTCAAAATAGAAACAACAACTATGCGTCATCTCTCGCGACCGTCTTTACTAGAACCAACTGAAGCTCATATAGGATCACCAGTTCTCTCCTATGTAGTTTAAAGTCAATTTGGTCTGCAGAGAGTATGTGTGGGTTATGTCGTCGAAAATTGAGACAGGCTGTGTGTTCATCAAACTTGTATCTATTATAGAGTAACCTATTCAATTTTACTATAATAAGAAAGGACACCTCTTCCGTCAAAATAGAAACAACAACTATGCGCCATATTAATACAAAGCAATAACGCGCCATCTATACATATAAAATAAAAGGATTTAAAAGCACGAATGTTTCTTTTATACATAAAACAAACTTCTACTGTCCTTACTGCGATGAAAAAATATATTGGGAGGGCTTGGCTCATCAGTGGTGAACCCTCCCAGCGGTTTCGCCAATTTAATCCACCAGACCGCTTCTCAGAGCTCTAATACTGTATTGGATCATTCTGCTTTTATATGCTACACTGAAGGATGGAATCTTAGAAATGGTTTTCAAGTAAACTATGGACATAAGCTTATAGGATAATAGCATTACATTTAAATATTTGCTTCGAGCAATGCTCTTCAGCAAATAATAAAGACAAGGCCAGTTAGGAATAAATTAACACAAAGCAATAACGCGCCATCTATATATATAAAATAAAAGGATTTAAAAGCGCGAATGTTTCTTCGCGACAGTAGAAGTTTGTTTTATGTATAAAAGAAACATTCGCGCTCTTAAATCCTTTTATTTTATATGCGCCATATATAGACCGTCTCCGAAAACTATCAAATTCGTGTTGTTGGTGGATGAGTGTTATAAACGGTCGAATTTCGAATTCCACGACCCGGGATCGAATACTGCATTGGACACTTTTTTATAAAGAAAAATTTCTTCAATAGCCCCCGATTCTTTCAAAAGTACAAACCCGCCAGTGAATGCAATTATAACCAAACGGATCTCTGTCATACTTGGAAGTGAAAAACCCAGACTTCTTACTACATGTGTAGACATGTGGTCTACTTACAGTAAAATCAGTTGCTATCTACCTAACATGATTATCATGGCTTGTACCACACGTGTGTACTAGGGGGATAATAATAAAAAAACAATATATATACTCATAGACAAAACTTAAGGAAGTGGAAAGTCTTTGATATCGCTGATCGTCTGTTTTTTTTTTTTTTTTTTTTTTTTTTTTAAAGGAGACAGGCAATTTTGTTCACACTTGGTTATCTCGTGTTTCCAATAAAGGTCACTGAGTATCAAATATCCTTTAGAGTTACTGTCTGAATCCCGATATACATGCTGAAAGGTACAACTTCCTTAAGTTTTGTCCATGAGTGTATCTTTCAGAGTTATTGTCTGAATCTCGATATACATGCTGAAAGGTACAACTTCCTTAAGTTTTGTCCATGAGTGTATCTTTCAGAGTTATTGTCTGAATCCCGATATACATGGTAAAAAGTACAACTTCCTTAAGTTTTGTCCATGAGTGTATCTTTCAGAATTATTGTCTGAATCCCGATATACATGGTAAAAGGTACAACTTCCTTAAGTTTTGTCTATGAGTGTACATTATAGAAATAAGAAGCAATAAGGAATGTACCTTTGGCCTCAGGAATGGCTATCGGCAGAGAAGAGCTGCAGGCCGCCTCCATGTCCACAGGTGACGCCATGTTTACTGACGAGATTATAGAAACAGAAGATTCTGGTCCAGTTTTCCTGTTTTGACTCCTCCTCTCACTACACAAGGAACTGTCAAGCATTGTCCATTTTATCCCATTTCCTCCCCTTCTTTCTTTATATCTAACAAGTCTTTGATATTTGTTAACATTTCTTATGAGAAATGATCCGAATTAAGCCTGTTGAAGGCCCATTTTTTAAATAAAAAAAAAGGAAAATCATTGTGAGAAATGTTTGTAGTCTTTAAATTCTTTTCACAATTTTACCTTATAGATGGCGTTTAGCTTTGACGTCTATTTTGACGGGAGAGGCAACCTTAGACTTTTTAGATCAATATTCTCTCGGCAAAATTTCCATCAATATTTTAGCCATAGATTTGCCACTTTGCCAGCTAAACACCTCTTTGGCAGATTGTCAAGATTCCATTAGATCCCTTGTAGATCTCTTGGAATAAAGTCCGCCCTAGACTGACGAGAGCCATTAGCCCGAAACCATGGTCTCTAGGTGGACGCTTTTCAGTTTGTCAAATCTGGTATCGTGGCTTTGTTACCGACCCGAGGCCGCTAGTTTGCGGCGACGGTCAATAGATGGCATCTAGCTTTGACGTCTATTTTGACGGGAGAAGCGACCTTTGTCTTACAAAAACTTAAGGAAGTTGTACCTTTAAGCATGTATATCGGGATTGAGACAATAACTCTGAAAGATATTTTATACACAGTTACCTTTATTGAAAACACGAGATAACCAAGTGTGAACAAAATTGCCTCTCTCCTTCAAAAAAAAAAATAATAAATAAAAATAGACGACCGGCAACATCAAAGACTTTCTACTTCCTTATGTTTTGTCCATAAGTGTAAAAGCAAACATAACTGCCATTATATAATCTGTGAAAACTTGGGATTCCATCATCCCGAAGACTTATGTATCTTCGAACTGTGCAAGGAGCCAGCAGAAAAAAATCATGTGCCGATATGCACATATGTAAATAACAATTATATACTGTAAATAAAAGGAGAGCAGGAAAAAAAACCTATGACCTATATGTAAATAATATCGAAATAAATCTATCTCTATATTTACATATTTCCCATATGCAACTTTGTTTATTCCAATCTCCTTCTCTTATCCAATCATTTGCTGTATATCTCTCAATCTATATATATAAAATTGAATGTCTGTGTGTGTGTGTGTGTCCTCTATGGATTCAAAAACCATACATCCAATCGCCGTGTAATTTTGGGATATTATTAGGTGTATCTCCGGAAAGGTTTACGAAAAATAATATCTTGAATATCTTTAATATCCTTAGAGTTATATGCAGATTTGTAGCTTTAACTCGCAAGCAACGCCATCTTGCAACGGAGATCTGCCCCTCCTCCCCCCCACCGTCCGGCCGCCGGCCAGTTGGTTGGACATTCCAAGTTCCCACCGACCAATCAGAGGGATCAAGAGCCCCCTCCCCCCCCACCTCACCCCCCCCCCCCCCCCCCCCCCCCCCCCCCCCCCCCCCCCCGTCCGGCCGCCGGCCAATCACAATCAGAGTGATCAAGAGGTCCTGGCGCTCGGGGGGCGGGTGACCTCCGGGAACTACGTCCATCTTCCATAAACGACCATGATTTTATTCAACTTATCGAGTATTTTTCAAGGGACCGGGAAAATATGTTCACTAGATAAAACGATGATTTTGTAATATAGAAAATTAGGAAAGAGAAAATTCAGGATGACACGGCACACAGGGACCGGGAAAAAATAATCACTTTATCGAGAGATTCACGACCATGACTTTATTCAACTTATCGAGTATTTTTCAAGGGACCGGGAAAATATGTTCACTAGATAAAACGATGAATTTGTAATGTAGAAAATTATGAAAGACAAAATTCAGGATGCCACGGCACACAGGGACCGGGAAAAAATGTTCACTTTATCGAGAGATTCAAATTTACGAGTTTCAAATTATCAAAATATATATATATTCTTAAAAGTTTATAGATAATTGTTTTACCAAATGTTCGTTAGACAAACCTTTACTCGTGTATAACCTCGGGCGAAGCCGGGTACGTCCGCTAGTATGTTTATAAGACTTAAGGTCTTAATAAAGGTATTGATATATTGATGACACAAATAACGATTATATTTCCTAATTAAACTAAAGGTTCTGACTTAATTGTTATCCTCGTGAGAATCCATTCACGTACACTCATAGACAAAACTTAGGGAAGTGGAAAGTCTTTGATTTCGCCAGTCGTCTGTTTTATTTATTTTTTTTATTTTTTGAAGGAGAGAGAGGCAATTTAGTTCACACTTGGTTATCTCGTATGTCTTCAATAAAGATCACTGTAATATATTTCAGAGTTATTGTCCGAATCCCGATATACATGCTAAAAGGTACAACTTCCTTAAGTTTTGTCCATGAGTGTATCTTTCAGAGTTATTGTCTGAATCCCGATATACATGCTGAGATGTACAACTTCTTTAAGTTTTGTCTATGAGCGTGAAAATGAACATGGCTAAATAAATATATTATACAATGTAAAAAATAAATTCACTATTTAATTTGAATTATGGAAATTTTGTTTTTTCATTATTAATTTAATGAAAAATTACACTGAGTGGGGTTTGAACGTGATTGATTGAGCCATTCTATCGGATAAGAAACACTATGTAATCTAATCGGACAGAGGTCATGTAAAAAATCAGTGACAAAAGTCAATAAAAATCATCCGATAGATAACATGGTCTAGTTACCTGCATTTGTTAACTACCTGTGTACTAAACCCGGGAACCTATCAAACAAGATACTGAAGGAGGATTTAAACCAACCTGATTTAGAAGATATGTATCAAATTAAGAAATTACACCTTCATCTACAAAATTCAACTAATCCAACTATACAAGACAAAATAAAGGAGATTACAATTCCCGACGACATGACGTTAGGAGCTCCAACAGCTGTCTTGGAACCACCTCTACTCTACCAACTCATCGGCCGGCCGCCGGACCTGCAGTCCTGGATCTTTCCAGTTGGTCTCGAGGACCACGCCATCACCATCTCCTCAGCGGCGAAGTACGCGATCTACGTATTCTTCGAAGATCGCGAAATGCGTGGTGTCGCTGGAGACCCACTGGCGATTCTCCACCAAACTCTGCAGCGCTGGCAGAGGCGCCATATTCATTGTACATAGTGTATATAATGCATACTAGCCGAATGACCCGGGCAACGCCCGGGGTTTACCCGATTAAATGCTTTTATTCAAATACTATTCGTTACAATTATAAATTGGCGCGTGGATGTCATTCTTGTATAATATATAAATGAGTTTTAAAAATTGTAAAAAAAAAAAATGCATCGGCCGGGAATCGAACCCGGGGCGCCCGCCACTATAATATATAAATGAGTTTTAAAAATTGTGAAAAAAAAAAATGCATCGGCCGGGAATCAAACCCAGGGGCGCCCGCGTGGCAGGCGAGCATTCTACCACTGAACCAAAAGCAAACGATGACAGAATTAAGAACGCATGACGCTGATAACTGTATATATTAATAATTATCTTTTTTTAAATAGTGCAGACTGTGCACTTTGCATGTATTGACAAGATGTCAATAAAATTATTTTAATTGTCTAATTGTCTACCAACTCTCCTTATGTAAATAACCAGGACAAGGTGACTCGAATGTAATACCTGTAAACAGAGACGAGACGATCTGACGTTAGGAGCTCCAACAGCTGTCTGGGGTCTGTCACCTCTACTCCACCAACTCTCCATAAGGTGACTCGAATGAAACACCTGTAAACTGAGACAAGAAATAAATAACTAAACCCGGGTAGTTGGCGTTCTGCCCTACTGGAACCTTTAGTTGTAAATATCTCTCTCTCTCCGTACTTAGCATTTCATTTTATTTAACTATAAAGTTGGGTCAAATACTGTCTTTGTATACTTTGACAATAAATAAAAATAGTCATCCGTGTGTGTGGTGTATCAATACAATTCATAATTTACTATCTTCCCCTCTAATTATCCAAATATATATACACTCATGAACAAAACTTAAGGAAGTTGTACATTTTAGCATGTATATCTGGATTCAGACAATAACTCTGAAAGATACACTCATGGACAAAACTTAAGGAAGTTGTACATTTTAGCATGTATATCGGGATTCAGACAATAACTCTGAAAGGTACACTCATGGACAAAACTTAAGAAAGTTGTACCTTTTAGCATGTATATCGGGATTCAGACAATAACTCTGAAAGATATTTGATACACGGTGATATTTATTAGAGACACACGATATAACAAAGTGTGAACAGAATTGTCTCTGTCTCTTTCAAAATAAAAAAAAAAATAGATGACCGACGACATCATACATTTGTTTTTAAAAGGAGAGATAAAATAACAAAAAATATTTAAAGTACACTCATGAACAAAACCCAAAGGAAGTGGAAAGTCTTTGATATCTCCGGTCGTCTATTTTTTTTAAGGAGACAGAGACAGATTCACCACAGGAAGGAAGCATAGATAGAGCCCTATACTCCAGGCAGCACAGAACCCAACAACAGCCTCCAAGTTCGACACATGTCCAGTGGCCATACGTCAAGGTTAGCGTATCACTGAAAGGATGAGTGTGGAATCAGCCGCGTTCTAGACTTCACCTTTCTCGTCCAAATAGACCACGACATTCAGCGAATCCATCAATCTCCTCCGAATGGTGTGACTTCGGCCTTGTAGAATTTATATAAACCAAAGTAGTAATATAATTTTATTCAAATACATGGCCCACCTGTGCTGTGTGAGAGCTTAAATTGTCTTGTTCCATATGTAAATACCTGTTTTCTTTCCTCTTTTCGCTCTCCACTTCTCCCATCCATATTTCCAAAATTTTTTTTTTTTCTTTTTTTGATTTTTTTTATTCTTCTTATTTTTTTATTCTTTCTTATAATCTGTATATATTTACCAAATGTATATAATCTTTCTCCATTTTTTATTTCCCACTTTCATAGGTTTCTCCGTTTTGTAACCCCAAGGAGAATCCTCTGTAAGACCTGTGTGTCTTAATAAAGGCTTTTGTGTGTGTGTGTGTGTGTAATATAATTTTATTCGCAATCGAACGTTGTGCCCCATTGTATGTATTACATCCCAAACACGACACCAGCCATCTCTGTCTTGAGCTCAATGTACCATCTCAGCAACCGTTAAGCCAGTGAGTTCCTTTAATTGGTCCACGAAGCGTGTCGGCGCGTGTTCAGGTATGTGTCGCCCAAGACGTCCTTCCAGTCAATATGGTGTACTTCATTCACCTGCGATGTGACCAAAGAATCTCAAACAATTCTAATCAACCCAATGAGAAGACCTTGATTAAACATCATTGTATTTATCTAGTTATATATTTGTTATATATCGTGTCTCCCCACAATACAAGATAGTTCAAGACAGGGAGAAGTGTAATTTTCCAATCAAAGTCCCAAATAATGAAATGGAATAAGGAAGGCTCCGCCACCATTGGACTATAAGGCTGAAGACAATCTATGGGATAGTTGGCGAAAATTTTGAACGTGGCTACAGGAGTCCTGGTTACATCAAAAGTTTTATTATTATTATTCCTAGTACACGTAGTACAGGCCATGATAATCATGATCTATAGAAGTTGGAGACTGCTTTTTACTCTAAGTGCACCACATGTCTACACATGTGAAAAGCAGTTCGACTTTTGCACTTACAAATATTCCAGAGCTCCATTTGGTTACTTGCACTCGCTTGTGGGGTTGGACATCTGCAAGAATCGAGGGGGGGGGGGGAAGGGGAAGGGGGTATTGGAGCATTTTTTTTTTTTTTTTATTAGAAAAAAGTGCTCAATGCGGGATTTGATTCCGTGTCGTAGCGGTGGAAAACCAACTATCTAGACCACCTTTCCACCGACCCCCCAAGAAACATTATGGGGAATGAAATACTGAATGGATGCTTGTTAATCTTACCCATATCACAACCACTGAATCAATTATTGAATAATTTTTACATATTGTTGCACCAGGCTGCGGTTTGGCAGATTCTTCAGTCTTGATTCTCTCCTCAGACACGTCTTGCATCTTTCCAGAACGTGTCTCAACCATCTTACAAGGTTAAACCAGTCAATAATAAGACAACTATATTTTTAGGTAACACCTAGAATATCTCTTTATTTATCACATCAAAGTTTAAAGCAGGTTGGGTATTCAGTATATCAAAATACAAATGATTTTATAGTACAAAATATTTTATAGTAATAACCTCTGTTTTATAGTAATAGTAAAAATAAATAAATACAAAGTTTAAATTTGAAATATATGAAAAATAATATTGTAGCGTAGAAATCAAGTATTTGTAAATCTGAAGGTGTGAAAGTATCTATTGATAACGTCACCAGTCGACAATTATTAACAAACCAACTAAACTATCTACAGCTAGAGAATATCGGGCAAGCAAGCTAGTCAACTAAATGATTATTTAGAAAATGTAAAATTTTAAATCTGTTCCCAAATATTTTCATTGAATAATTAAACTTCTAATTAATGAAATATCAAAGAATAGGTATATAGCGGTGGCGATATTTGGATTCCACAGGATTATATCCCGGCCACACAGTGTTCTCCCCATCCCTTGTGAACTGGCGAATCCTGTATAGGGCGAGAGGCCCTAAATAAAGGCTTTGTTGTTGTTGTTGTTGAATAATTAAATTAAATAATAAATTATTTCTTCGCCACACAATATTATAAATAATTTTTTAAAATAGGCGTATTAACCATGATGTAACAATATAGGTATGTCTCAATCTAAACATTTTCCTGCAATGGAGATGTTTACCAGTCTTCCTTAGATGAAGGTCAAACAAACAAGGAAGTTAGATAACAACTTCCCACATTATGGGTGTCCAACACTACGACATAATACTTGAACAAATAAACAAATTGATTATATAACTTGGGACCTCTTAGAAGATATACATTAAAACTGCCTCTCAACATTTTGTATAGCGCGCCATCTGTTAGAGGAAATTTTAACTATTTATGACCGTATGATTCTTTTAAATAAAGCAAGTTTTTCTATTGCCCTTACTGCAATGATGAAAAATAATGGGAAGGCCTGGCTCATCAGTAGTAAACCCTCCCAGCGTTTTTACAAGTTTGATCCACCATACCACTCTATTATTGTATTTTCTCTTTTGCTTTCTACTGATACTCAAGATGAACTATTGGAATAGGTATTTTAAACAACTATAGAAAAGATAGAGAGATTGAGATTGAAACAATTTTATTACAATGTCCCCGTATATAAGGGTAAATACAAAATTGAATAAATATGAAATAAATAATATTAAGAGAGAGAGAGAGAGAGAGATATTTATATTGTGACATAGAAAATTAGGAAAGACAAACCTCAAGATGACCCGGCAATTTATTTAATGTAAAACCAAATTAAAACTAATAAATAGGGAGATATTTATAACCCAGGGAGCGCAGAACGCCAACTACCCGGGAAGTCCAGCTCACCAGTATGAACTAGTGTTGAGCACTTTTACTCGTGTCCTGTTTTGATTTCTGAGTTGAACCAGTTGACCAGTAAGTTCCATGCTGAGGTTGAGTCTGGAAATCTGTTCATAGATCTAGGATTAAATTATAAAATAGCAAAGAGGCAATGAGAACATTTTACAGTGTATCAAAATACAAATATAGGAATTTAAAATCTTTTCATAGAATAATAAATAACCTGCTACAATATCAACTACTGGCCACCGTAAAGGCAAACACCCTGAAAGAAGCATGCAAATAACATGAAATTTACAACATGCATTAGCGGATGTGAGATATGCAAATGGTTAGAATTTCGGTGAGACGCACATCACACGCGCCTGTGGCTCCACTTCAAGGCACTATTTAAGGCTTGGAGATTTCGACGATTTCAAGTTCGGCAATTGTGTTTTTCTTGTGATTTTTTTCAAAAAAAAAAAAAAAAAGATCAATTATGCCTCATAGAAAACAGTGATCATCTTTTGATCAAGTATCCGAATTCGACAGAGGAAGGATAGTGGCCTACCGAGATTGTGGATTATCTTTGAGGGAATTCGGTAGTCGTGTTGGACGACACCAAACAACTGTAATGCGGATATGTGATCGTTGAATGCAGAAAGGTACGACGGACCGACGTTTTCGATCGCATCCACCTCAGTGCACCACTTCACGTGCTGACAGGCAAATTGTGCGCATGGCAGTGACAGATCGCTCAGTAACATCACGAACCGTAGCACAGCACATTCAGTCTGTAACGCATCATCCAGTGTCTGCGTGCACCATTTGACGTCGTTTACAGCAGAGTGGTCTGTCCGCAAGACGTCCATTGCTTCGTCTACCCTTGACGCAGAACCACAGACGTCTCGGCCGCCAATAGTGCGATGAAAGAAGGATGTGGACGGCACGCTGACGAGTCACGCTTCTGTCTGCAACACCACGATGGTCGGATTCGAGTCTGGAGTCACCGTGGAGAGAGGATGCTGAACAGCTGCGTTATGCACCGCCACACTGGTCCTGCAGCGGGTAATATGGTATGGGGCAGTATTGGATATCACTCTCGCACTCCTCTAGTACGCATTGCCGGTACTTTAAACAACCAACGCCATATCTCAGAGGTGTTGGAGCCAGTTCTCCTTCCTTACCTTCAGGGCTTGCCCGCAGCCATATTTCAACAGGATAATGCGCGGCCACACGTGGCACGCATTGTCCAAAGGTTCTTCGTCAATCGCCAGATTGAATTGCTTCTCTGGCCGGCTCGCTCTCCGGAACTTTCGCTGATAGAAAACATGTGATCCATGGTTGTGCTCAACGATTGACCCAGATTACAGCCCAGCTGCGACACTAGATCAACTTTTATAACGTGTGAAAGCTGCTTGGTCTGCTGTACCCCAAGAACACATCCAAAGTCTCTTTGAATCCATGCCGAGGCGTGTGGCAGCGGTGATCTCCAATAATGGGGGCTACTCTGGTTACTGATTCTGTCAGGAACCAAACTTCGCAGAAGTCTATAAATTTAATCATTTGATACTTGGTCAACATGTTATCTTTTGTCTTTCTTGGTGTTGCAATTTGGGTGGCCAGCAGTGTATATAGAATATTTCAAAAACTAATATTCCACCTTTTATTGCAGCATATATAAGCAGAATCGTCCAATACAGTATTAGAGCTCTAAGGAGCGGTCTGGTGGATTAAATAGGAGAAACCGGACCCCGCTCTCCATCCAGCCTCTCTGAAGTAGCCACCCAGACCCTAAAATCATCCCAGTCTACTAAGGATAAGTCTGTTTATGCAGACTTCACCCCGACCACCATCTTAAAGGTGTCTTTCTTCCAGGCCACTGCTCCCACATCTACCACCAAAGGGGATCTCCAGGCCTGCCCGACCAGTCAGACAGGGGCCTCCTCGCTCTCTGCCAGGGCCCTCCAATGCCCCTGGCCCAGACTCCCTCGCTCCACCACCCATCTCCCACCACTCCCCGCCCAAGCTGCCATCCCGGACTTCAATCCCGAGGCCGATCCCGCCGACATCCTCTCTGCGGTCCGCGCATTCCAGTCTGACCTCCCCTCCAACATCTGGGCTTTCTTCTGCTCTGAGCTGGAGAGCTCAGAGATCATCCCTGGTGCACTTCCCTATCCTTTAAGTGCGCGCTCCCAGCACCCTCCTGTCACGAATCTGCATCTTCAAGGATGGCTGATGGTATCCATGACTCCACTCTCGTGGGTTCCATCCTTTCTATCCCTGCCGTTGACATCCTCCCTGGCCCCAGAACTGTCGCCTCGCCTACCTCTCCTCTTCCTGCAACAGGTCCTTCGCCGCCTTCCCAGTGCCGAACCAGGACACCTTCCTCATCCTGAGCGCCCATAGTCGACTCGGGGCTGACCATATTACCACAACTTCGAGGCTTCCTTCCATGCCTAGGTCTGCTTCTGGTGCTGCAGCTTTGGACACAGTGCCTCCAGGTGCACCAGCCACACCATCCAGTGCTTCCACTGCGACCACGAAGGCCCCAACTGCCTCTCCCTCTCCTACCCTCGCACTCTGAAGTGCACCCACTGGCTTCCAAAGGGTCTCTCCTCCATTCATGAGGCCTGATCCTAAACATGTTCTTCCATACGCCTTCGCGCGATGAAACAGTGATCCCCTCCTGAACTCTTGCCACCTGCCTCCTCCTCGGTCTGTGCCTCTCCAACCCTTCTTCGTGGCTCACATGGCTAGCAGAATTTTATTCTGTTATCGTGATAAGCCTTAAAAAGCTTCATAGGAAAGCTTGTAGAAGGCGGAGAAATAGACACAAACAAATTCAAAAATAGGTATGGTCTATTACCAGATGGTATACTGGCGAAACATGTAGGCAGGTTCATCTCTGATGTGCCCAGGGGGGTTTCCATTATTTTTATTTTTGCAGTAAGGGTAGTAGAAAAATGTTTTATTTAAAGAATCATATGTGTCATAAATAATTCAAATTTCCTATATATATTTAATAAAAAATTATGGATTCATTAATCGCTAGCCCCCTGTATAAAGCTTATAATATTTGTAATTCCTTTTTCTAGTCTAGTCATTAATTATTGTAAAACATTTCCCATCAAAATTTGAAATTTCATATATTGCATTATTCTCCTTATCTTGATAAAAAATATTCCTAAACTGTGTGTGCGCATTTCATTAAGACACAAAGTGCCAAAAGTATATATATTTTCTTTTTGCTTGCAATAAATGCCATTTTAAATATGAGAACATTATATTTTAAATTCTTTTTTTTTAAGCGTTATCCTCGTGCTGTTCAATTATTAAAATTTATCAAACCTATACATTTACGTTTACAATGAAGACAATATTTCACTTAATGTTTCTACACTTGCATCTCACTTGTGTGTGACTTGATATATAGATTTTGAACATTTCATTTCAAATGAAAGTGTCTAAGTTAAAATGAAAAATGTCTAAATATAAATTAAAATCAGAAACTCATCTTCTGAAACTTCTTACTTGACATAAATTAAAATTGTCTAATTAAAAGTTAAAAACCTATATTTAGACACTTAAATAAAATTTTCTTGAGCACAAAACGCTAAAGCACGAAATAATATAATTTAAATATTAGCATTAAATATTATTTATTACTGTAATTTCATATTTATTAGCAAAATAAATCTGTTTGTGATTTATAGCATTTTTAAAAAAGTTGTTATTAGCAGCCATAACATCACGTCACTCCTCTGTGTACTTAAAACACTAAATTCGGTACTCATGGTCTAAAGTTGTATTGGTTTGAGAAATTTTATTTAAAGAATTATAATATTTTGGTAAAACAGATAAACATGGCGTTTCGTGTTTTTAATGCGTCAAAATGTTTATCGAAAGTCCTTAGGAATATAAATAATCAAAAAAATCTACACACTCAGGTAGGGATATGTATAAAAAATACTTAGTTATAATATTTTCATAAAAATTGCTTTTAATAATACATTAGTTATAAACATGAAGGTGTAAAATGTTAACCTAAGTAATTGTCTTCACAAATACTGTTGACTTTTAAATTATAGTTGAATATAACGCATCAAATAATTTAAAAATAGATACCATGTATAAATATATTGAGTAATGAAAGGTTGTTTATTGGATTGCTTCCTTTCGTTACTTCTAGATTAAAAAAAAAATGTTTAAAAATATATATTTAAAATCTTCAAAACAAATGATGCAATTTGGATAGATATTTCAGATCATGAATAATATACCCATTAAACTCAATCTTTCTCATTTATATAACTAGGCATTTTTTATAAGAATTAATAAGGGCCATACATATCCAATTATAAAGCTAAAGAACCAATTAAAATTGCTACCAATATATTTTTCATCTGAATTTATAAACATGGCAATTTGCATGCATATGCTTATGGGCCCTTAATATTAAATAAAAAAGCATATTTGGGGAGACACCGTTAGTTTTGGCCAGATCTGACCTATGACGTCAAAATGACGTCGCGATGTAAACAAAGGTTACGACTGGGTCATTGTTTTTTTTTTTTAAACACGATTTAATTATTAATATTTTAAATACCTGCGATTAATTTATTGTTTCAATGTATAAATACATTTTTTCTAAATGGCCTGCTAATTTTAAATCGATTTTTTTTTTTAAATATTTAGCGCAATTGTAAACACGTGTATGTTGTGAATGCACCTTGAGAGCAATGGTGTCCGATATTTAAAATTATTATACAATTAATTATTAACTAATATAAAAATTTCGTTGTTAATTTAGGTTAGTTTAAGTTCAGTTTAGGTTAGGTTAGGTTAGGTTAGGTTCGCTTAGGTTAGGTTAGGTTTAGGTTCAGGTTAGGTTAGGTTAGGTTCGCTTAGGTTAGGTTAGGTTAGGTTTAGGTTCAGGTTAGGTTAGGTTAGGTTAATGTAATTTATTAATAATTTTATTATTATAAATATATATAATATTAATAATGTTATTATTTGTTTTTTGTATATTCCTATTTATAAATATAACCTTTGGCACCATTGCAACGTATTACGCCAGTATTTCTTTGTTTTCGTTGGCGCTAAAAAAATAATTGCAAAAATTGCTAATAGAAAATTATTAAAATAAAAAATCCTTTATAAATATATTGACACAATAAATTAGTCGCAGGTATTTAAAATATTAATAATTAAATCGTGTTTAAAAAAAAAAACAATGACCCAGTCGTAACCTTTGTTTACATCGCGACGTCATTTTGACGTCATAGGTCAGATCTGGCCAAAACTAACGGTGTCTCCCCATATTTGTGTATAAAAAGAAAGCAGTTAGGAGGTAGAAAATTACTCTTTCTGAAACACCTTATTGTTTACATTGTGGGGTATCGTCTGTTATTTATTTGATGTTTATTTCTCTTAATTAATACAGTTTTAAAAATTATTTTTATTTAGGTTAGGTAAGATTGAGTTATATTCAGCTGCAGCAGTAATGGGTGTTAGTGATAAACAGAGGTGTCCTGTAATCTGTATAATTAACATAAAATGCATTTCCACATTGCATTAATAAAAAGTATTTTCAATAACTATAACTTTGTGACCATCATCAGACAAAATAATAGTTTATATTTTTGTCTGATGATGGTAACGACGCTGTTACCGAAACGTCCCACACTAGTGGTACCTAATGAAGTTATTTTGGAACTGGAGAATATATGCCATATATATATATTTTGAAGATTGAGCAATACATAATTAAAATTATATATTAAGAAAATATGCATATTTTTAAATCCAATATATGCATATTTTCTTAATATATATATATTGTTGCACCAGGCTGCGGTTTGGCAGATTCTTCAGTCTTGATTCTCTCCTCAGATGCGTCTTGCATCTTTCCAGAACGTGTCTCAACCATCCTACAAGGTTAAACCAGTCAATAATAAGACAACTATATTTTTAGGTAGCACCTAGAATCTCTATTTATCACATCAAAGTTTGAAGCAGGTGGGGTATTCAGTATCAAAATACAAATGTTTTATAGTACACTAGCGGACGTACCCGGCTTCGCCCGGGTTTTACCCGAGTAAAAGTTTGTCTAACGAATCTCTCGATAAAGTGAACATTTTTTTCCCGGTCCCTTGAAAAATACTCGATAAGTTGAATAAAATCAATATTAATTGGTTCCCTCAGTAATTGGAAGTTAAAGGAATAGTATCTTGCCTTTGAATTGTATCATTATTCTTGTCTCAAATAAATTGCCGTGTCATCCTGAATTTTGTCTTTCCTAATTTTCTACATTACAAAATCATCGTATCATCATGATAATATTTAGAGCAGATTGTTGAATTATAACAGATAAATTAGAATATTTATCTTTATTATTTCTAGGCGAAAAGTTATTTCAAAAATTTTATTTGCTAGAAACCTTCCCAGTACTATACTAAATAACTTCCCAAAGTTTCATGGCGATCCAATGAGTGGTTTGGTCAGGCATAAAGGACAAACAAACAAACAAACAGACACACACACATACATTCATTTTTATATATATAGATAATATTTTATAGTAATAATCTGTTTTATAAAAATAAATAAATATACAATTTTAAATATATAAAAAATAATATTATAAATAAACTTAACTACCAAGAATACAACTGCTTACGTGGCGCAGCACTTTAAAAGCAAAGCATTGGTTGCTACAAACGCAGTATGGAGAATACTATCTAAGTCAAGAACCAAATTGTTCGGAGCAGTGATGAAATTACTTGACTCCATAGTTTTATCCACGTTGTTATACTCGGCCCCCATGTGGGCGACAAATCAGATAGTAGTCGTAAACCAGATCCAGGATATTTTCCTACGGCGATTTCTTGACCTACCCAAATATACTCCGGGCTACATCTTGCGAACAGAAACCGGAAGGATGTCCCTTGAATTAAACATTACGAAATTGATTCTAAAGTTCTGGATACGGATTTTAAAAATGGACAGGACAAGATTACCCTATGTTTGCTTGTCCCAGCTCTGGAAAGTTTCAATTGTGGGAAAAGCAGGAAACAACTTTATTCATAACTTGAATAGCATCATTGACTCTAGGGGTTTTTCTTTTCTTAAAAACTGTGAAGATTATATGGTTGTGCGAGGAGAAATCCCTAGAATTATTCAAACCACAGTGGACCAGCTACTCCAATTTGACCGAGCTAAGATACAATGCTCAACTCATTTTATTCACTACCAATTTCTAAGTAGCTCCTTTATGACGGAGGACTACTTACTATCAAACCTCCCTTTGAAAATTAAACGATTTATAGCCCGTCAAAGGATTCTATGGCTACTTTTCCGCGAGGATATCACGGGATTCTGGAACAGCGACTCTTTAAATTGCTACTTCTGCAATGTTGGCATCCAAGACAATTTGGTCCACTATCTATTCCATTGCCCATTCCTACATGAAAAGAGACTGGAAATTCGCGAAATTTCGGAGCTAGCTCACTACAATGAACAACACGTATATAAAATCTTTAATGCTCTCCTGCTGGATAAAGCATTTGTTTATAAATATTTTAAATTTTTCAAGGCGATTGATAAAATGAGAGAAGAGGTGCTCAACTCCACAGACAACGGCTGATTGCTCCCCCTCTCCTCTGGATTGCTTTTCCTCCTCACTCATGTACATATATAACCTTCAGGGGAATCCCCTTGTAAGACAATAGTGTCTTAATAAAGGTTTTTGTTGTTGTTGTATTATAAATAATTTTTAAAATACGCGCATTAATCATGATGCAACAATATATATATTAAGAAAGAAGGCATCTGATTGTGCAACTAATATTTTTTTTTCCCCAATTTAGTTGCACAATCAGGAGATGTCTTTTTTCTTCATTTATCCACCTGATACAAGTAACAAATTCACTTTTTCACTATTATATGGCGCTCTGCCATCTAGAAATGTTCATGTGAGCCTGGTCAGGATATACCTCTTTTGTTTTTGATATCAACACCTGACCTTTTTATTGTTTTTTTTTTCTCATGAAAAGCGTATATACACAAACTTGGCCTTAAATACCCATTTCTTGATTTCTCAAGAAGCCTCTGGGACCACATTTTTGGTCATAGAGATACAGTCTGCACCCCGCTGACGAGGGCCAACAGCCCGAAATGTGTTCGTGGTTGACTTTTCTTGATTTATCAAGAAATTGGGTTGGCCAAATATCATGGAGCAAGTTAAATAAACATTTATTTTATTTTTGCTCCGCTAGATGGCGCTCTTCCATCTAGAAATGCTCATGTGAGCCTGGTCAGGATATGCCTTTTTTGTTTTTATATCCATCTATATATATAAAAACTAGCGGACGTACCCGGCTTCGCCTGGGTTTTACCCGAGTAAAGGTTTGTCTAACGAACATTTGTTAAAACAATTCTCCATAAACTTATATAAAAAAAAGATATATTTTGATAATTTAAAACTCGTAAATTTGAATCTCTCGATAAAGTGAAAATTTTTTCCCGGTCCCTGTGTGCCGTGTCATCCTGAATTTTGTCTTTCCTAATTTTATACATTACAAAATCATCGTTTTATCTAGTGAACATTTTTTCCCGGTCCCTCGAAAAACACTCGATAAGTTAAACGAACATTTGTTAAAACAATTCTCCATAAAAACTTATATAAGAAAAAATATATATTTTGATAATTTAAAACTCGTAAATTTGAATCTCTCGATAAAGTGAAAATTTTTTCCCGGTCCCTGTGTGCCGTGTCATCCTGAATTTTGTCTTTCCTAATTTTATACATTACAAAAGCATCGTTTTATCTAGTGAACATTTTTCCCGGGTCCCATGAAAAATACTCTATGAGTTGAATAAAATCAATATTAATTGGTTCCCTCGGTAATTGCAAGTTAAAGGAATAGTATCTTAGCCTTGGAATTGAATCATTATTCTTGTCTCAAATAAATTGGCGTGTCATCCTGAATTTTGTCTTTCCTAATTTTCTACATTACAAAATCATCGTTTTATCTAGTGAACGTTTTTTTCCCGGTCCCTCGAAAAACACTCGACAAGTTGAACGAACATTTGTTAAAACAATTCTCCATAAACTTATATTAAAAAAGATATATTTTGATAATACAAAAGCATCGTTTTATCTAGTGAACATTTTTCCCCGGTCCCATGAAAAATACTCGATGAGTTGAATAAAATCAATATTAATTGGTTCCCTCGGTAATTGGAAGTTAAAGGAATAGTATCTTAGCCTTGGAATTGAATCATTATTCTTGTCTCAAATAAATTGCCGTGTCATCCTGAATTTTGTCTTTCCTAATTTTCTACATTACAAAATCATCGTTTTATCTAGTGAACGTTTTTTTCCCGGTCCCTCGAAAAACACTCGACAAGTTGAACGAACATTTGTTAAAACAATTCTCCATAAACTTATATTAAAAAAAGATATATTTTGATAATACAAAAGCATCGTTTTATCTAGTGAACATTTTTCCCCGGTCCCATGAAAAATACTCGATGAGTTGAATAAAATCAATATTAATTGGTATCCTCGGTAATTGGAAGTTAAAGGAATAGTATCTTAGCCTTGGAATTGAATCATTATTCTTGTCTCAAATAAATTGCCGTGTCATCCTGAATTTTGTCTTTCCTAATTTTCTACATTACAAAATCATCGTTTTATCTAGTGAACGTTTTTTTCCCGGTCCCTCGAAAAACACTTGACAAGTTGAACGAACATTTGTTAAAACAATTCTCCATAAACTTATATTAAAAAAAGATATATTTTGATAATACAAAAGCATCGTTTTATCTAGTGAACATTTTTCCCCGGTCCCATGAAAAATACTCGATGAGTTGAATAAAATCAATATTAATTGGTTCCCTCGGTAATTGGAAGTTAAAGGAATAGTATCTTAGCCTTGGAATTGAATCATTATTCTTGTCTCAAATAAATTGCCGTGTCATCCTGAATTTTGTCTTTCCTAATTTTCTACATTACAAAATCATCGTTTTATCTAGTGAACGTTTTTTTCCCGGTCCCTCGAAAAACACTCGACAAGTTGAACGAACATTTGTTAAAACAATTCTCCATAAACTTATATTAAAAAAAGGTATATTTTGATAATACAAAAGCATCGTTTTATCTAGTGAACATTTTTCCCCGGTCCCATGAAAAATACTCGATGAGTTGAATAAAATCAATATTAATTGGTTCCCTCGGTAATTGGAAGTTAAAGGAATAGTATCTTTGCCTTGGAATTGTATCATTATTCTTGTCTCAAATAAATTGCCGTGTCATCCTGAATTTTGTCTCTCCTAATTTTCTACATTACAAAATCATCGTTTTATCTAGTGAACGTTTTTTTCCCGGTCCCTCGAAAAACACTCGACAAGTTGAACGAACATTTGTTAAAACAATTCTCCATAAACTTATATAAAAAAAAAGATATATTTTGATAATTTAAAACTCTAAACTTTGAATCGCTCGATAAAGTGAAAATTTTTTCCCGGTCCCTGTGTGCCGTGTCATCCTGAATTTTCTTTCCTAATTCTATACATTGCAAAATCATCGTTTTATCTAGTGAACATTTTTCCCCGACCCCTGTTCCCTCGGTAATTGGAAGTTAAAGGAATTGTATCATTATTCTTGTCTCAAATAAATTGCCGTGTCGATAAATGTTAAAACTAACTTTGACTTGTGCGCAAAATTCCCACACTCTATGTGCGGAGATCAGAGCTTGGTTAAGAGCTTGGGGGGCAGACCTAAGCCTATCTCCGTCGCAAGGTGGCGCTGCTTGCGAGTTAAAGCTACAAATCTGCAAATAATTATTTATATTAAATAATTATTTTTCGAAAACCTTTCCGGGGATATGCCTAATAATATCCCAAAATTTCACGGCGATTGGATGTATGGTTTTTGAATCTATAGAGAACACACACACACAGACATTCATTTTTATATATATAAAGATGAATGTCTGTCTGTGTGCGTGTACTCTATAGATTCAAAAACCATACATCTAATCGCCGTGAAATTTTGGGATATTATTAGGTATATCCCCGGAAAGGTTTTCGAAAAATAATTTCTTGAATATCTTGAATATTCTTAGAGTTATTTGCAGATTTGTAGCTTTAACTCGCAAGCAGCGTCACCTTGCGACGGAGATAGGCTTAGGTCTGCCCCACCCCCTGTCGAGAGAATGTAATCGTCCGGCCGCCGGCCGGATGGACAGTCCAAGTACCCACCGACCAATCAGAGGGGTCAAGAGGTCCTGGCGCGCGGGGGCAGAGTTGGTGACACAGCTGTGCCAAGTAGACAAGAAAAAAGTCTCGCGGGGGCTTGCCCAAGATGACCTCCGGGAACTTCGTCCATCTTCCATAAACGACCATGCTTTTATTCAACTTATCGAGTATTTTTCAAGGGACCGGGAAAAAATGTTCACTAGATAAAACGATGATTTTGTGATGTAGAAAATTAGGAAAGACAAAATTCAGGATGACACTGCACACAGGGACCGGGAAAAAATGATCACTTTATCGAGAGATTCAAATTTACGAGTTTCAAATTATCAAAATATATCTTTTTTTTTTTTTAAATAAGTTTATAGAGAATTGTTTTAACAAATGTTCGTTAGACAAACCTTTACTCGGGTAAAACCCGGGCAAAGCCGGGTACATCCGCTAGTATATTATAAAATAAATTAAGCTTCCAGGGTTAAGTTTCTTGTGCATGTATGTATTTATTTATTTATTTATGTATGTATGTATGTATGTATGTATGTATGTATGTATGTATGTAATGTATGTATGTATATTATGGATTGCGCTATTTTCAAAATATTGATAAGGTACAATTTGGATTATAGATTATAAAAACAAAGAAATAAGACCAAATCCAAATAAATAAATAGTGTGTGACGTTTCGGTAACAGCGTTGTTACCGAAACGTCACACACTATTTATTTATTTGTATTTAGTCATATTACCTTGTTGTATGTATGTAATGTATGTATGTATATATCTTTGTATGTATGTATATATATTATGGACGTAAAACACTATTTATTTTCTCTTCAACTACAGGTCAAAGCATAGAAGGGTCAAGGAACAATTGCAGAAAAGACGATGTTGCTAATAAGGAGAGCTATGGTATAATTCTTGGTGCGGTCACAATGTCAGGCTTCCAAAGATTATTGAACTTTCCAAACTGAAAAAATATATTATGGATTGCTCTATTTTAAAAAAATATATGTATGTATGTATTTATGTAATGTATGTGTTGCAGGTATGTATGTAATATATGCAATTTACACAGGTAATGTGTGTATTTAAGTTATGTGGGTAATATATGTAATATGTGTATGTCATAATATATACTCTTCCAGGATAATAAAGCAAACCTACAGTAAACCCAGAGAGAGATGGGCGGGTAAGGACCGGTCACTTTAGACATCAGTGACATTCCAAGGGGCGACCACTGGGGCCCGTTACTTGGAACCTCAGGACTTTTAAGACAGTAGGGGATTGTGTGCGAGACGAACGGCCGCCCGGCTCTCTCCCTCTCTCTCTCTGGTTGCCTGGGTTCCTCTTCCAACTTGTGGTGTGATTATTTCTCTTCCCACCATATTATATTGCCACATAAATATATGTGAATAGGTATGTAATGTATGTAGTGTATTTATGTAATTAGTGAATGAAATGTATGTATATATATATATAGCGTAGCTGACTACATTGAGTATGGACAGATCGCACACAACCTGAAGCTCCTCCACAAGTCCCCAGGCCTACCCACCTTCCGACAGCTGCTACTCCAATGGAGGTTATTCTGCGAGAAGCCTCCGAAAGGTTTCGAGAAATATTTCCCAGGAGGCAAGAAGCCTCCTCCAGAGTCCAAGGCAGCCCCTCAGCCCAAGTCAGAAAAACAAGGCAAGTTGCATAGTCTTTTATTAGCTTCTTCTCATTTCCATCTCGGAGTTGTATCTTACACTAGGGTTTACTGTATAGCCGATTCTTCTTCTTCTTCCTCCTCCTCCAGGGAAGTTCCCAACAAACCCCGGGGTTCTCAGTTTCCCTTCAGTTTGGGGGGATCCAAGTAAGTGTCAACTTCTTGCATGGTTGTTGTCACTTTCCCCCAGCTGTCGCTCTCTCTCACACTCTAGATTTGCATAGCACGGAGTAGTCTAGAGAGTAGTCTAGATCAGTCTGATAAATAGACAGCATTCTATCTACAGAGTATTATGGCCATGTAAAAGGTATATAGTCACTTTCCCCCAGCTGTCTCTCTCACACACTCTGGATTTGCATAGCACAGAAAGAAATGGCCGCCTCTGACATGAGGAACAGACATCATGATCAGCAGCTCCTAACATGGAGTACAAACGCTGCTCATCCTGTATCCCTGGATTAGGAGCCCTTACAGGGTACTATCAGCCAGGCCAGCTGAACCCAGGTTTTTCAGTGAGCTTGTTACTGCTCCTTCTCCTCATTTTTCATCCGGGCTTGAGACTGGCAAAGGCGGAGTTATGCATCATAGTAAAACCTGTCTTGGGAGTTTCCATTTGGTTCCAAGCAAACAAGGCACTCGCAAGACAGGTTGAATTAAATTTGTTTACAATTGAAACCTAAAACTTCTTTCTTATACAAATTCAATGATGCTCATAAATATTGGGTGTTCAAAACATTTAGAACTAGGTAAAAAGACCAAATAAATAGTGTGTGACTTTTCAGTAACAGCGTTGTTACCAAAATGTCACACCATTTAAAATCTATAATCCAAATTGTGCCTAATCAAATCATATAGCTGTTTAAAAGAGCTTGAAAAAATGTATATGTGAATGCATTAGAGGGCTTCGAAAAAAATGTATACATTGATCAGATGCTTAAGAAAGCCAAATTAATGGGGAAACAAGCCCCCACTAAAATTTTCTATAATAATATAAATTTTTGAAATTTTATAGAATTCATTGTCTAAGAGGAAGCGCAGCCATGATATCATAGAATCTCCCTCTTGTGTTGTCTAAATGTTGACACCCCTCCCCCCTGCCATCCAATCAGGTTGTCTATTTATAAAAAATCTTTACTTTTTTTTTACTGGGGAGGGAGGGAGAGATTCTCTCACCTTTCTTCTCCACTGAGTCATCTTACAATGTCAAACATTATAGCTTCAGAAGTAGATAGATCTGTCTTGGTGTGTTTGTTTGTGTCTTTCTTCCCTCTGGCATGCCTTAGTTTTAGATTACTTATTAGATTTGTTGTGGTTTTTTCATCTTTTAGTTAGAAAAGCATGTTTGGGTGTTGGTGTTGTGTTTAAAAATGAAAACTTACAGGCGGCTGAGCCAGAGAAAAAAAAAGATATAGTTAAAATTGTGAATACTTACCTAATTATTAAAAAATATATAGTTCTTTACAGTAGAACATCACTCATGGACAAAACTTACATAAGTGGAAAGTCTTTGATGTCATCTGTTGTCTATTTTTTTTTTTTAAGGAGACAGAGGCAATTTTGTTCACACTTGATCATCTCGTGTGTCTTTAATAAAGGTCACTGTGTATTAACACAAGGTATTAGTAAGACCAAATTCAAATAAATAAATAGTGTGCGACGTTTGGGTAACCATATTGTTACCATCTTCAGACAAAAGTACTGAATGAGAAATTTTACCACAGCATGTTTTAAATAGTTACTAAAATTTAATATTATATCACACACAAACATCACACATTTGGTTTTATTACCTTTGTGTTTATAATCTAAAATCCAAATTGTGCCTTATCGTCATGTGTATCAAATATCTTTCAGAGTTATTGTCTGAATCCTGATATACATGCTAAAAAGTACAACTTCTCTAAGTTTTGTCCATGAGTGTATCTTTCAAAGTTATTGTCTGAATCCCGATATACATGCTAAAAGGTACAACTTCCTTAAGTTTTGTCCATGAGTGTATCTTTCAGAGTTATTGTCTGAATCCCGATATACATGCTAAAAGGTACAACTTCCTTAAGTTTTGTCCATGAGTGTATCTTTCAGAGTTATTGTCTGAATTCCAATATACATGCTAAAAAGGTACAACTTCCTTAAGTTTTGTCCATGAGTGTATCTTTCAAAGTTATTGTCTGAATCCCGATATACATGCTAAAAGGTACAACTTCCTTAAGTTTTGTCCACGAGTGTATCTTTCAGAGTTATTGTCTGAATCCTAATATACATGCTATAAGATACAACTTCCTTAAGTTTTGTCCATGAGTGTAAGTGTCAAACATCACACAACTATAAATTAACCTTTTTTTCCTTTATAAATCCTTTATGTGTTAAATTTTTCTCAAAGTCTTGTCAATTAAAATAGAAATAATAAATTTAGGTTAAATGAAATGGCGCAAGCTATCATCAACTTTTAGTTGCATGATCAGGAGAAATGTCTTTTTTTTCTTGTTATCTTAAATTATTCCAATTTACTCCCTAGTGTGTCACTATTGTGCCCCAAATGCTGTTGAACCATAGAAGTGACTCGATGAGTTTAGAACAGGTGGCAGCGGAGGAGGAGGTGGTGGAAAAGGTCCCTTCAGCCCGGATGACCAAAACCGGTACATGACCATCGCCTTGGTGGCTTCCTTGGGGGCCCTAGGCTACATCGCCTACAATGAGATGAGGTACAAGGAGATCACCTGGAAGGACTTCACCTCCAACTACCTGGCTCGGGGCATTGTGAGTTGTTCCTTTCTTACATCTACTCACTCACTCACTACGCCACTTCAACTCTCAGGTTGTTTCTAAACACAAGGTGATACTGCCCAATTTTTGGATTATAGATTATAAGGTCTCTTCTTACTTATCTCCATACTGGGTGAAGTAGAATGCGTCTGCCTTTGTCATTAAGACTGGGAGCACTACTCAGTGGCAGGCTGACTTAGCTCCAAAAGAAATAGCCGCCTCTGACATGATGAACAGACGCTATGTACAGCTGCTCCTAACATGGAGTACAAACGCTGCTCATCCTGTATCCCAGGATTAGAAGCCCTTACAGGGTACTATCAGCCGGGCCAGCTGAGCCCAGGTTTTTTTAGTTAATTTGTTACTGCTCCCCTTCCTCCTTTTTCATCCGGGCTTGGGGCCGGCATGGGCGGAGTTAGATTTTTTTTTTTTGCTTATCCCTAGTACACGTGGTACAGGCCATGATAATCATGGTGGGTAGGGAGTTAGATTTAAAAGTGATAAGCACAAATCCAAATAAATTAATAATGTGTGACATTTTGATAACTGCGTTTGCGTGTAACAATTTGAAGTTGTGGAAAGAATAATAAGACCAAATAAATAGTGTGTGACGTTTTGGTAACAGCGTTGTTACCAGAAAGTATTTGGTCAATATTGGAATAATTAAAAATCAACAAATAGTTGATAATTATTCTGATAGATGGCACAAGCCATCAGCAACTTTCAGTTGCACGATAAGGAGATTCCCCCTTTTTTCTTTCTTACTTCATGCACCTTATCCCAGTACAATATCACATTTGTACTATTTTGTCACATATATATGCATGTATATATATCATATGTAAAACGAAAATTGCAATTATACCGCGAATGTTTCTTTTAAACAAAAATCGAAATTTATTTTAAAGAAAAATAACGACTATTTCTAACTTTAAGGATGAAGTATGAAAGGGTGAAAATATGAAGAGTAATGGCGAACGGAAAAATAATAAGTGTCCAGGGGCGGGACACTTTTATTTTTCCGTTCGCCATTACTCTTCATATTTTCACCCTTTCATACTTCATCCTTAAAGTTAGAAATAGTCGTTATTTCTCTTTAAAATAAATTTTGATTTTTGTTTAAAAGAAACATTCGCGGTATAATTGCAATTTTCGTTTTACAATCATCAGCCGCGTTATATTGTATTTTAAATATCATATGTATGTAAAATTCTTCTTTCTTTGCTTGTTCTATGTACATTCCTTGTTCTACACAATTTGTCTACCTTGTGATCTCCTAGAATAATTTTTTATATAAGACCAGTGTGTCTTAATAAAGGTTTTTGTATGTGTGGTTATAACATGTCTCCAGATTGTTCTACCAACCAAGTGATACTGTTATTGCGGGGTTACACTCCTGATGATTGATGGGTGCTGTTGAAAGTAACAGATGGAGGTTGATTGTGTCTGTTGTCCATTTCTTTTTTCTCTGAGCACCAGATTTGTAACAGCAGCTGGCATGCCTACAGGATATTCTTGTATAGTTGTTGTTGTTTCTTATCCCCTTGTGTAAATATTACACGAATTCAATGCTCTCATGGAATGGGGTGTAGGGGTGCAGCTTTTGTTTATCATGGCACCATGATCCAGGCACACTTTGGTGAAAGTCTGACTATGCCTGTCTTGTATAGTAAATTATCAATGAGCACATTACTGATGGTACTCTGTGGAGTTGTCTTTTTGACTTATTGTAATTTTATATCCACATGTAAAACTAATGTCTGATGTTAGCCTAAAAGAAATAAAGACTTTTCTTTTAAAACTTTCAGATACTTCTTGCTGATAACTTCAACAAACAAACACAAGGACGTTACAAGACTAATATATTTATTAGCTTGATTGTCTTTATATAATTTTTCCTTTAATTAAAAAGCATATATTGGATCAAAATATCATTTGTTTTACCAATATTTCAGTTGGCTGAACGCCAACCTTTATCAAGGTATTATAACATATTTAATGTGTGTCAACAACAAACTCAGTGCCACATAACATCAACAGCATTAAGTTTTTTAAAATATTTTGTTATATTCAATGGGGAGAAAAAATCAGCTGAACGCCAACTGAAATATTGGTAAAATAAATGATATTTTGATCCAATATATGCCTTTTTAATTAAAGATTTATCTATGGATTGCTCTATTTTCAAAATATAATTTTTCCTGTATATAAATATCATATTACCATTAAGGTACTATTACTGTTTTTCTTACATGTATCCTACATTTCTGGTTGGAAAATCTGTATAAGACTAATAGGTCTTAATAAAGCTTTTTGCTTGTGTTTCTCTGAGCAGGGCCAGTGTCTTATTTCTTCTTTTCATGTGATATAATCTATCTCTCTTTGATTTCAAAAGGACGTTGGAATACAGCTCTATTATAAGAAACTTAGTGTCAAGCAGATTTTATTCGCGACCTTTGGAATCTGAAATTTACCATTTAATTCCAATGCTCAACTGACCCGCAATCACAGATTTTAACAGTCAAGGACCCATTTTCCACCAGGTTCACCTGGTTCCCAGAATGGTACACTTCTGGTAAAGCGGTGACATTGATTAGAATAGATGGCCATTTTACTAGACTTCCATCAACCCATAAGTCTGAAGATGGTATAAGAAACTTAATTCAACAGAGAATTGTGATCCCTTGGATGGGGTGTTGGATTAAAGAAAGGTTTGGAGGTGAGTTGTGCTGGTCTAACCTACATGTTGATGTCCACAGGTGGAGAAGCTGGAAGTGGTGAACAAGAAGTGGGTGAGGGTCCGCTTCATGCCGGGGAATCAGATTGACGGCAATGTGAGTATATCTACTATATATTGTCACAGATATTTCTTGTGTCAACCGGTATTCGGATTAACGCTAACAAAAACAATTAGGCAAAGTGCTGTTTTCTCTATAAACTTTATTGACCTCATACTCTTAACTCTTTCTCTGTTAATAAAAACTGTTTATTTCTTCTTTTATCTTTTATTGACCTTCTGCGCCAAAAATTTACATACAAGATTATTGATAGAAATTTACATAACTTTGAAAATAGATTTTATAAAATTCAAACTATGCAAATTTTATACAGTGAAAATATGTATATCTACTGTGCAAAGCTGTTTGGCATGTAGAGGTTGCATAAAGTGAATGGTGCACACTGGAGAAATAAGTTGTTGTTATTTGCTACACTTTCTTCTTCATTTTTTAAAAAACAAATTCTTATCTTCTTTCTCTGACGATGTAACTAGCAGAATATTTCTTACTTGTTTTTAATCCTCATATAATTTTATAACTTTAGCCTAAAAGAGATAGATTCTAGCAGATTCTAATAAAGAAATGCTATAGTTTTTCGGTCATATTTTATGCCTTATATTTTATTTGAAAATCCATTTTTCAGCATACACTCATGGATAAAACTTAAGGAAGTTGTACCTTTCAGCATGTATATCAGTATTCAGACAATAACTCTGAAAGATATTACAGTGACCTTTATTGAAGACACTGTGAGTGATGGTCATTAACAGATCAAATTTGGGGTCCATATACACACTCATGGACAAAAGTTGAAGAAGTGGAAAGTCTTTGATGTCGCCAGTCGTCTTGTTGTATTGAAGGAGACAGAGGCAATTTTGTTCACACTGTTATCTCATGTGTCTTCAATAAATGTCACTGTAATATCTTTCAGAGTTATTGTCTGAATACCGATATATACATGCTAAAAGGTACAACTTTCCTTTATCCATAAGGGTAAATGAAAGTTTTCAAGATTTAGATTTTTCCTTGTTGTATTATTTTACCCCAAGTACTCTTCCAACAGAGGGGTCGGTGGAAGGATGGTCTTAACCGTTGGTTTTTGACCGCTACGACCCTGGTTCGATTCCTGCATTGTACACTTTTTTATTACCAAAAAAAAAGAAATGCTCCAATGGCCCCCGATTCTTGCAAAAGTCCAACCCCACCAGCGAGTGCAAGTAACCAAACGGGGCTCTGGCACATTTGTAAGTGCAAAGTCGAACTGTTTTTCACATGTGTAGATATGTGGTGCACTTGCAGTAAAAGCAGTCGCCTTCTTCTACCCACCATGATTATCATGGCCTATACCATGTGTACTTAGGGATAAGCAAAAAAAACAAACTCTTCCAACAATGTGGACCGTGTGTGACAGAACATCCTATGGTTCAACATCGGGAGCGTAGACACCTTTGAGCGGAACCTGGAGAACTACCAGCTGGAGATGAACATTGAGTCGACCAACTTTGTGCCGGTGGTGTACAAGAGTGAGATGGACAGGTGGGTAGCTGATATTGACTCCTACTCAACTAATTACAAAGGAATAAGACCACACAAAATCTTAATTTTAAAGAGTTAAAGATCTAAAGCTCTCCTCTGTTTTACTGATTTGGTCGTATTATCTTGTAGTTCTAATCTATAATCAAAATTGGGGCTTATCACAACTGAAAAAAATTAATTATCAGAAATAGACAGCACCAAACAACACTAACAAGCTGACGTAGTGCCATTTCTTCACGTCCTACTGTGTCACACAACCTTTGTATCAACTAAAGGTCATAGCAGGGAGGTGGTTTGTTGTGGCAATGATGGTGTTATTCCAAGTACAAGCAGCCATGATAATTGTGGTGGGTAGTTAGTGACTGCTTTTACTGTAAGTGCACCACATGTCTGAAATAGAGACAGTAGCCAAAACAAAAATAAACAAGAACTGGAGGATCCCACCTAAGCACAGTTGGTACAGTGGGGTGGACCCAGGAGGAGCTCTGAGCCTCAGAAATAGACAGCATCAAACAACACTAACAAGATTTAGAACAGGCCATCTCAAGTTATTGATAGAAAAAAATAACAAAATCTACCCTACTTGCACAAAATATAGTTTGGCATCTGCAGCTCCAGAACACATTTTGGCTTGTATTAGATACACTAAACAGGACCTTTGAGAGAGGCTGCTGCTTATCATCAAACAGCTTGAGAAGCATGAACTCATAGAATTTGTGTAATCTTTGCACAATGCGATGAGAAACAACAAGTAAATAATTATCCCCTAAGACTTTATAGCCCGATTTTAGATAATCCCCTACCCTTGATCCATCCATGTATAAAACTGTATAGATGTCTGATAATTATGTATATTTTGGTCAAATTCTACTAAATTTTGTTTTTTTAAGAAAAAGAAAAAATTTAAGAAAAAAGAACTGCTTTTTCTCAACTGTTTACATCTATCTATATATATAAAAATGAATGTTTGTATGTTTGTTTGTATGTCCGGTATACAAATTCGCAATAGTTCACTAATTCAAACCAAAATTTCCATACATAGGTAAAAAAATACGGGGAAGACGATAGGCTATTTAAAAATATATATAAATCAATTATTAAAACTATATATTTTTAGTCAGAAAATGATGATGACGATATTGCTGTATCATGTTTGATTATCAGATACAAAATTATATCGGGAAAAATTCCAAAAAGCAGAGACCACGGGTGAAACCAGTTCATTATTTTGTACGCAGGAACAAAATTCTAACAGAAAAACATTCATTCGAGCAGAAAACAAAAAAGCCAGATCATCTTTCTATAAAAATATCGCTTCTCAGACACAAAGTTTGGAGCGGGACGTTTCACAAGAGTGACATCCACGGCGCCAATTTATAATTGTAACGAATAGTATTTGAATAAAAACATTTAATCGGGTAAAACCCGGGCGTTGCCCGGGTCATTCGGCTAGTATTCAATATAATAAGCCCTTCCCTTTCCCCCTTATTTGATACTCTGTAAATAACATTGCTGATTACTAGAATTATTACTGTGTTATTCCTGTATGTACCCTACATTTCTGCCTGGAGAATCTGTACAAGACCAAAAATGTCTTAATAAAGAATTATATTTCTGTGCGTAGCTCCAGTGTGGCCAGCCTGCTCCCCACCCTACTCCTGGTGGGTATCCTCCTCTTCTCCCTGCGCAAGACCACAGGGATCATGGGAGGAGGTGGGGCCCGTAGAGGGGGAGGAATTTTTGGCATGGGGGAGACCACAGCCAAGCTGATCAACCCCGCAGAGATCGGTGTCAAGTTCAAGTAAGTGTTCTTATGTGTTATATCTCTATTACAACTCTAGTAAGCTGCAGCTGTTGCTGCCAAGATATACACCTCTCTGTAAAGGACATCTAATTGCAGAGCCAAAGTGTTTTTTTTGCTTATCCCTAGTACACGTAGTACAGGCTATGATAATCATGGTGGGTAGAAGTAGGCGACTGCCTTTACTGCTTTAAAAGACCATCTCAACCATTCTTTCTCAACTATTGAATAGTTTGGCGCCTTTTTATCTCTCTTTTTTATCCAAAAAACAACAACAAAAAGCTTTTATTTAGGGTCACTGACCCTATACAGGATTCACCAGAGGTATGCATAAGAACAAAGCATCTCTATTTTATCCAATTAAATTGAAGTGGCAGAGTTCACTTGTTTTATATAATGATTGAATTTGTTAAAAATCTTTTTTTTTTCAAATGAAAATCTCATTTAATGTTTTTTTTTTCTTTTTTTGCTTATCCCTAGTACACATAGTACAGGCCATGATAATCATGGTGGGTAGAAGTAGGCGACTGCTTTTACTGTAAGTGTACCACATGTCTACTACACATGTGAAAAGCAGTTCAACTTTGTACTTACAAATGTGCCAGAGCCCCATTTGGTTACTTGCACTCGCTGGTGGGGTTGGACTTTTGCAAGAATAAGGGGCCATTGGACAATTTTTTTTTTTAAATCAGAAAAAAGTGTCCAATGCGGGAATCGAACCCGGGTCCTAGCGGTCGAAAACCAACAGTTTAGACCATCCTTCTACCGACCCCCTTGCCAAAGTTTTCTTACCAGAGAGTTGCTAAATATTAAAAATGTTTTAATTTTGAAGATGAAAACTGTCCTTTATAGAGGGTGTCCTTTCATAAATGTTCTACTGTAACAGGAATTCATATTTTTTGAACAACTATTCAATATATTTGAGTTAACATTGATTGTCTTAATTAAGTTTTCCACTTGTATATAAATTTCATATTACAGTAGAACCTCCCTTTAGCGGACATCTCTCCACAAAGGACAGTTTTCATTTGCAAAATTACCATTTTTTACTATTAAGTAACTCTCCAGTAAGAGGACACCTGTCCCTAAAGGACACTTTGGCTAAAGGATTTGGCTCTGCAATTAGGTATCTTTTACAGGGAGGTTCTATTGTACCATTATATATGATTAGCTTTAAAAGTTATAATTATTATTACTGGTTATTTTTTCTGCATGACCCCTACATTTCTGCTCAGAGAATCTGTATAAAACTAAAAGGTCTTAATAAAGCTTTTTGTTGTTTGTTTGTATATTTGAGTTAACGAACAAGTTTGTTACAAACGATGAGTGGTAGTACTTCCAGGTCTTCAGACCAACAGCAGGTGTACCCCTCTTTCCTTCTAAAGACCTCTGGGAAAACCCCCAATCTATAATAGAAAAGCTGAGGCATTGGAACCTAATGGAGATCGTTTAAACGACTTAAGGAATAAGCAACAACAACACAGTAACAAACGTAAAAATAATTTAAAAAAAAACTTGATATATATTTCTGTTGTGTCATATAGATGAATTCAACTACCACAACCAAACAAAATGTTTATCAGGATTTGTGTTATACATATAAACAAATTGTGCTCTACATATAATCTGTGTATATATGCAAATTCCAATACAGTAGAATTCCCTCCTCCTTGGTAAAGAACACCTAGTTGAAGCATCCTTTAGAGAGAGATGTCCTCTATACCAGAGAGCAGCTAAGAAACTGTCCTTTGTAGAGAGGTGTCCTCTCATGGAGTATGTTCTATATAGAGAGAGTTTATTCCTATGAGTATTATCCAGACACCCTCCAGAGTTATTGTCTGAATACCAGATGTACATGGTAAAAGGTACAACTTCCTCAAGTTTTGTCCATGAGGGTATCTTTCAGAGTTATTGTCTGAATACCAGATATATATGCTAAAAGGTACAATTTCCTCAAGTTTTGTCCATGAGTGTATCTTTCAGAGTTATTGTCTGAATACCAGATGTACATGGTAAAAGGTACAACTTCCTCAAGTTTTGTCCATGAGTGTGTCTTTCAGAGTTATTGTCTGAATCCAGATATATATGCTAAAAGGTTCAACTTCCTCAAGTTTTGTCCATGAGTGTATCTTTCAGAGTTATTGTCTGAATCCTGATATATATGCTAAAAGGTACAACTTCCTCAAGTTTTGTCCATGAGTGTATCTTTCAGAGTAATTGTCTGAATACCAGATCTACATGGTAAAAGGTACAACTTCCTCAAGTTTTGTCCATGAGTGTATCTTTCAGAGTAATTGTCTGAATACCAGATCTACATGGTAAAAGGTACAACTTCCTCAAGTTTTGTCCATGAGTGTATCTTTCAGAGTTATTGTCTGAATCCCGATATACATGGTAAAAGGTACAACTTCCTCAAGTTTTGTCCATGAGTGTATCTTTCAGAGTTATTGTCTGAATCCCGATATACATGGTAAAAGGTACAACTTCCTCAAGTTTTGTCCATGAGTGTATCTTTCAGAGTTATTGTCTGAATCCCGATATATATGCTAAAAGGTACAATTTCCTCAAGTTTTGTCCATGAGTGTATCTTTCAGAGTTATTGTCTGAATCCCGATATATATGCTAAAAGGTACAACTTCCTCAAGTTTTGTCTATGAGTGTATCTTTCAGAGTTATTGTCTGAATCCTGAAGTACATGGTAAAAGGTACAACTTCCTCAAGTTTTGTCTATGAGTGTATCTTTCAGAGTTATTGTCTGAATCCTGATATATATGCTAAAAGGTACAACTTCCTCAAGTTTTGTCCATGAGTGTATCTTTCAGAGTTATTGTCTGAATACCAGATGTACATGGTAAAAGGTACAACTTCCTCAAGTTTTGTCTATGAGTGTATCTTTCAGAGTTATTGTCTGAATCCTGATATATATGCTAAAAGGTACAACTTCCTCAAGTTTTTCATGAGTGTATCTTTCAGAGTTATTGTCTGAATACCAGATGTACATGGTAAAAGGTACAACTTCCATAAGTTTTGTCCATGACTGTAGGTGAATGGAGAGATGTTGTTTAGATGACAGGGCCATGAGTAAATGAAACAAAGGTGGTGATGGAAGTAATGAGATGTACCAGACTTGCATCAGGAGCTGATGTTTGTTGTCCCAGGGATGTTGCCGGCTGTGAAGAGGCCAAGGTGGAGATCATGGAGTTTGTCAACTTCCTCAAGAACCCCCAGATGTACATGGAGCTGGGAGCTAAGATCCCCAAGGTGAGTGACGGACCCTACCTGGGTGTAGGGACTCTGTGTCAATGGGCTGAGTACAGGGAGCCATCCTGACAGGACCCCCCGGGACAGGAAAGACCCTCCTGGCGAAGGCCACCGCAGGAGAGGCCAATGTCCCCTTCATCACAGTCTCCGGGTCAGAGTTTCTGGAGATGTTTGTGGGCGTGGGGCCGTCCAGAGTGAGAGACATGTTCTCCATGGCCCGCAAGAATGCCCCCTGCATTCTCTTCATCGACGAGATTGATGCCGTGGGCCGCAAGAGAGGAGGACGCAGCTTCGGAGGCCACAGTGAACAGGAGAACACCCTCAACCAGATGTTGGTGGAGATGGATGGTGAGGTTTCCTTGATTGGTTGAACATCTTTAGCATATGTTGTTGTTGTTTCTTATCCTCTTGTGTTAAGATTATATAAATTCTATATTATATAATTAGAATATGTAAATTAGGATGTTTAAATAACATAATACATGTTGAGAACAGTAAATAAGACTTATGTCTTTATTGCTGGTTTCACCGTTAGAGAAGACTTCTCAAACGATGAATCACAAGAGTTCTTTCCTACAGAGTGGGCAGGTTGATACGCAGTGGCTGGCGATTCCCAACTCAAGCCACAGATGGTACCATCATGGTAGATAATTGCCTTTACCTCTCTTGTCTTCTGTTGTTGTAGTGAAGAGAATATCTACCTGTTTTTAAATATAAGAACTCTTTTACTTTTTATTTCACAGAATATTTATCAAAGATTAAGAAAAAAAATATGCCTACAAATCTGAGCCTCATCGTGCCTATATATATATGCTCAGATTACACTCAACTAACTAACATACATATCAAAGTATCAAAATTCGAAATTATTTTTTATTCCCCAGCGGAAGGGTTCACCACTGATGAGCCAGGCCTTCCCATTAATTTTTCCATTGCAGTAAGGGAAGTAGAAATTGTATATTTTCAAAAAGAATCTTATGCCTTTAAAATAATTTCAAATTTTGATAACAGATGGCGCTAGTGCATCATATCAAAGTATGCAAAAACTTTTCTTACAATAATTAAATGCTTACATATAGTTAAACCTGTCTATAGCGCCCCCTCTAAATAGCACCTCCCTCTCTATAGCTCCCGAATTTAAAAACATAGTACAATGCGATTTACATTAAAAGTGACCTGTTTATAGCACCCTATTTTGGTAAGTCCTAAAAGGGGGCGCTATAGACAGGTTTAACTGTATATTCAATTCATAAAACAAAATTAACTTTTCTTAAATAATATATTTACATATTTTCTTTTTAACTTTAATAAGATGATCATATACAACTTCTTCATTGACTTGGGATGGAGGCCGATGCCAAAGAGTCAGGAATCTCAAGAACCTCTCAGAGCAAGGGTTAAACAGCACTGCAAACATCAGAATTAGTCTGTGTGGTTCTCTCCCTGAGAGTCGGAAGTGTGTGTGCAGGGTTCAACACCACGACCAACGTGGTAGTCCTGGCAGCTACCAACAGAGTAGACATCCTGGACCAGGCTCTACTCAGGCCCGGCAGGTTTGACAGGCAGATCTTTGTCCCGGCCCCTGACATCAAGGGAAGGTCAGTTGTCCTTTGCCTGTGAGGGAAGAAAACTTGACACCCGAGTGCAGGGCCTCCATCTTCAAGGTCCACCTGAAACCTCTCAAGACCAAGTTGGACAAGGCTGACCTAGCTCGCAAGATGGCCGCCCACACTCCTGGTTTCACAGGTCAGCCATCTTGTTTTTTTTTTTTTACTCTATTACCTACATTTGGAATTAATCGAATAGTCTTCTCTAGGAATTGTGCGTATTCACAGATGTCAGTTTGCTTCATGATCTCTTGTTCTAATTTTTCTCTTTTCCCCTCTCCTTCCCCTGTTCACTAGATTAAACTCATGGACAAAACCTTAGGAAGTTGTACCTTTTAACATGTTTATCTGGATTCATACACAATAACTCTGGAAGATATTACAGTTACTTTATTAAAAACACACAAGATAACCAAGACCAAATTCAAATAAATAAATAGTGTGTGATATTTCGGTAACAGTGTTGTTACCATCTTCAGACAAAAGCACCAAATGCTATACTGAATATATATACTGAATGCATTCAGTACTTTTATCTGAAGATGGTAACAACGCTGTTACTGAAACATACACACTATTTTTTTTATTTGGATTTGGTCTTATTACCTTGTGTCACTGTAATATCTTTCAGAGTTATTGTCTGAATCCCAATACAACTTCCTAAAGTAAACTAATATGTCTATATATAAGTACTGGAATCCCTTCAATAAAGTACGATAAAATTCAAGAATCAAGCGACGAGTTTCTTTTATACGTTGATTTATTACAAAACGCACAAGCTTTCGGGCTGGCCGGCCCTTCTCCTGTAGAAGGGCCGGCCAGCCCGAAAGCTTGTGCGTTTTGTAATAAATCGTCGTATAAAAGAAACTCATCCCTTGATTCTTGAATTTTATCGTAAACTAATATGTCTTCTTAAAAAAAAAATAGATGATCGGCGAATTCAATGACTTTACATTTCCTTAAGTTTTGTCCATGAGTATATACAATGGAATCCCATTATAACAGAAACCAGGTCATTATTCTAAAGTTCCAATTGTGTTTCAACAATGGTTATAACAGTAACAAGGGTATAGCAACCTATGACCAAATCCAAATTGTACCTTATCACATTATAGCAACATGAAACCTTGGTCCCAAATGCTATTGTTATAGCAGTAATAGCCAGGAGTCGGCAGCTTTTTGAGTTGGAAGAGTCAATAAAGAAACTTTTAAAGAACCACAAAATTTGTTAATTGTTTAATTAAAAAAACATTTTTTTTTTTTTGCTTATCCCCTGTACACGTTGTACAGGCCTGATAATGATTTATTATATTATATTATCAATTTTATATATATATATATATAGAATAGATTATCCCTAGTACACGTGGAACAAGCCATGCTAATCATGGTGAGAAGAAGTCGGCGACTGCTTTTACTGTAAGTGCACCACATGTCTACACATGTGAAAAGCAGTTTGACTTTGTACTTACAAATGTGCCAGAGCCCCATTTGGTTACTTGCACTCGCTGATGGGGTTGGACTTTTGCAAGAATCGGGGACCATTGGAGCATTTTTTTTTTTTTTTTTAATCAGAAAAAAGTGCCCAAAGCGGGAATAATACCCAATTGCCCGAAATGTAGCTTGGCACCTGCAGCTCCAGAACACATTTTGGCTTGCGTTAGATGTACTAAACAGGACCTTTGGGAGAGGCCGCCGCTTATCATAAAACCGCTCGAGGAGCATGAACTCATTGAATTCGTGTAATCTTTACACAAGTGGATAAGAAACAACAAGTGATAAAAATTACCTGTCTTAAAAATATATTTAGACGCTTGGCATATCAAAGACTTTCTTAAGTTTTGTCAATGAGTGTAAGGAGGAGACAGAGGAACTAACTGAATGTGACAGGAGCGGACATTGCCAACGTGTGCAACGAGGCGGCCCTCATCGCAGCCAGAGACCAGAACCAGGACATCAGCATGGAGCACTTCATGCAGGCCATAGAGAGAGTGGTGGCCGGCATGGAGAAAAAGTCCCAGGTGCTGCAACCTGAGGAGAAGAAGATTGTGGCCTACCATGAGGCCGGCCATGCCGTGGCAGGGTGGTACCTGGAGCATGCGGATCCTCTCCTCAAGGTTTCCATCATCCCCAGAGGAAAGGGGCTCGGCTACGCACAGTACCTACCCAGGGAACAGTACCTCTACAGCACCGAGCAGGTCAGTACTGCTCCCCTCTTCTTCTCAACCTTTCAGATTACCATGATGTTACAAACAGAGGTAATAACACCAAATCCAAATAAATATAAATAGTGTGTTTCGGTAACAGTGTTGTTACCGAAATGTCTGAAAAATATTTATGCATTTGGATTGGGTCTTATTACCTTGTGTGCAATTTTAAAGCATAACTTTGATACGTAAGTTATTCTCCCGGTGACAACACAGTTTTAAATCGAAATAAAATTGTTGTTGTTTTTTGTGCAAATATTACAAGAATTCCGTAAATCCATGCTCCTCGATCAGTTTTTGTCTCTCTCGTTTTTTTTATTTATTTATTTATATCTTTATTATTATCTCCCTAGTACACGTGGTACAAGCCATGATAATTATGGTGGGTATAATTTGGCGACTGCTTTTTACTGTAAGTACACTTTATGTCTACACATGTGAAAAGCAGTTTGACTTTTGCACTTACAAATGTGCCAGAACCCCGTTTGGTTACTTGCACTCACTGGTGGGTTGGACTTTAACAAGAATCTGAGGCTATTGAAGCATTTATTTTTATTATAAAAAAGTGCCAATGCGGGATTCAATTCTGGGTCATAGCAGTCGAAAACCAATGGTTTAGACCACCCTTTCACCGGCCCCAATTTTGAAGGCTCTCTGTTTGTGTGGAGTTTCAATGTATAAAACATGTTGCTCCTATTATTATAATTTAGATTGTACAAATTCCATGAGTTCTTGCTCCTCAAGCTGACATGGAATGGGGTGCAGCTTTTGTTGATCATGGCACCATGATCCAGGCACACTTTGGTGAAAGTCTGACTTTGCCTGTAAATTGAGGCCGTTCCTAACATGGAAGCCTTTGCTGCTGCCGACTCTAACATGAGTACAAACCTCCGTATCCCTGGAGAGGAACCTTGCTGACGTCTAACAACTGGGTCTGTTGAACTCAGGGTTTTTAAAGAGGTCTTTCTCCTCTTTCTAACAATGCTGCTGTTGGTCTGTGACTGCTTATTTGTTAGAGTTATTCTGCTTGTTTCACAGCTGGATCTGAAGGTCGTTCCCCTATCTTCCACCTGGGGATGTGCCCTGTAGCAGTCAGCTCTGCCGAGGGATAAATAAAATTGTCTAAGGGCCTTAGTGAAGTTATCTCTACTGTATGCCTGAGGGGTCAGTGGAAGGATGGTCTAAACCTTTGGTTTTCGATCACTATGACCCGGGTTCGATTCCCGCATTGGACACTTTTTTCTGATTAAAAAAAAAATGCTCCAATGGCCTTCGATTCTTGCAAAAGTCCAACCCCACCAGTGAGTGCAAGTAATGAAACGGGGCTCTGGCACATTTGTAAGTTTAAAAGTCGAACTGCTTTTCACATGTTGTGTAGACATGTGGTGCACTTACAGTAAAAGCAGTCGCTAACTACCCACCATGATTATCATGGTCTGTACCACGTGTACTAGGGATTAGCAAAAAAAAAAAAGATCAACATCATCTGACATGGGCGGTGTGTGCAGCTCCTAGACAGGATGTGCATGACCCTGGGTGGCAGGGCTTCAGAGAAGATCTTCTTCAACAGCATCACCACAGGGGCGCAGGACGACCTCCAGAAAGTCACCGACAGTGCCTATGCTCAGGTAAGTGGGGGGCTCTCTGCTGTATCTACTGTTTCTATAGAGAATCCCATAGTTGGTGGTGTGTTGGATTCATTCAAGATTCTGACTCATCAGTCCTCAAATCTTTATTGTCCACAACATTTCACTAACCTACTTCAAGATGGAAATTGGTCACTGAAACATTAGACAATAAAGTTAATTAGGTACAATTTGGATTCTAGATTAAAACCACAAAGTATAATAAGAACAAATAATTAAATTGATTATTGGACAATAAACTTTATGTGAACTAATGAACCTTTCTGCATTTTGTATTGTCCTTGTGACTCTGCACAACTTGTCTGCTGGGATCAGTACCCAGCTGACACATGGATTCCTTCTTATCCTCCTCCATATATGGTTTCTGTGGCTTGCGCCATCAGCAACTTTTAATTGCACGATATGGAGATACCTTTCTCTTAATATTTATCATTGTTAATACATTTGTTAATGATGCATCAGCGCACCATCTGTTATGAATATTCGAAACTATTATAGACGCGTATGATTCTTTTGAAAATTTAACAATTTTTACTGCCCTTACTGCAATGGAAAAATTAAAGGACCTGGCTCATCACTGGGAGGGTTCACCACTGATGAGCCAGGCCCTCCCATTAATTTTTCCATCGCAGTAAGGACAGTAGAAATTGTTTAATTTTCAAAAGAATCATACGCGTCTATAATAGTTTCAAACCTTTGTTAATGCAACTGATTCCATAATCAGAGAAGAATTCAGGTTCTTTTTTTTTTTTTAAAGCTATATGACCACAACCTATCTCCCCTTATAATATATTTTCCTGACATTTCCATGGCAATATTGTTGTTGGTTTGTGAGAGCTACAGTTGGATGAGTACGTTTAGCTGTGAGACTTTAAAAAAAAAAGTAATTTCTCAGTATGTATATTGAAGGACCATTCCTAACATGTGCATATAATTAGTCTCTACCAATCAACAAATACCCAATGTGTGACTATTGTGTTCTCTGCGCAGGTGAAGAACTTTGGTATGAACGAGACAGTAGGCACGCTGTCCTGGACCAACCCCCAGCCGGGAGAGATGCCCCGCTATAGCGAGAAGATGGCCCAGATGATCGACCTGGAGGTTCGCAAAATGGTGGACAGTGCCTATAAGAGGACCTTGGAGCTGCTCACCAAACATAAGGAACATGTGGAGAAGGTGAGTGTCCTCCTTCCAGTACTTGTGGTTTCATACAGGGGATGTCTCTCAGCACTTCCCTCAATGTCATCTTAACAGTTTCACTGGAGAACCTGGACCAAATCAATCAAGATCTCTCCATACAATGGCATGGTGGAATTCCCAACCTATACAGAGAATATATTTTCAATACACTACATCTATTAATATAAATCAATAATGCACCATCTATATATATATACTAGCCGAATGACCCGGGCAACGCCCGGGTTTTACCCGATTAGATGTTTTTATTCAAATACTATTCGTTACAATTATAAATTGGCGCCGTGGATGTCACTCTTGTGAAACGTCCCGCTCCAAACTTTGTGTCTGAGAAGCGATATTTTTATAAAGAGATGATCTGGCTTTTGTTTTCTGCTCGAATGAATGTTTTTCTGTTAGAATTTTGTTCCTGCGTACAAAATAATGAACTGGTTTCCCCCGTGGTCTCTGCTTTTTGGAATTTTTCCCGATATAATTTTGTATCTGATAATCTTACATGATACAGCAATATCGTCATCATCATTTTCTGACTAAAAATATATAGTTTTAATAATTGATTTATATATTTTTTAAAATAGCCTATTGTCTTCCCCGTATTTTTTTACCTATGTATGGAAATTTTGGTTTGAATTAGTGAACTACTGCGAATTTGTATACCGGACATACAAACAAACATTTTTATATATATAGATATAGGAAATGAAAACATTAAGACACAAATGTTTCTCTTTTACACATAAAAATAAACTTCTACTATCCTTACTGCAATGAAAAAAAAAATTGGGAAGGTTTAGTTCATCATTGGTGAAACCTTTACAGTGGTTTTGTCAATTCAATCTACCAGACCGCTTCTTAGAGCTCTAATACTGTATTAGATCATGTTGTTGTTGTTGTTTCTTATCCCCTTGTGTAAAGATTACACAAATTCCATGAGTTCATGCTCCTCGAGCTGTGTATTGGATCATTCTGTGGTCTGGTAGATTAAATTGGCAAAACCACTGAGAGGGTTCACCACTAATGATTGCAGTAAGGGCAGTCTTCTTCTTCTTTCTTATCTCCACTCAATCATATTAGGGTATCAAGTTTGTAAAGCTTGCGACTTTTGATGATGTCTGCTGGGGAAGAGTAGAGTAAGGGCAGTGTTTTTTTGTGTGTAAAAAAAACATTCGTGTCTTAATGTTTTCATTTACTATATCTATTAGAGAAAAATTAAAACTATATATGATGCATGTCTCTTTTAAAAGAAATATTTTTTTACTGAAATAATAAAAAAAAAAAAAAATAATGGAGGGGGGCCCTGGCTACACCCATGGACAAAACTTGAGGAAGTAAAAAGTCGCTGGTTGTCTATATATTTTTTGTTTGTTGGAGACAGGCTATTCACACTTGGTTATCTCATGTGTCTTCAATAAAGGTCACTGTAATATCTTTCTGAGTTGTCTGAAATCCGATATATACATGTTAAAAGGTACAACTTCCTTAAGTTTTGTCCATGAGTGTAGTTGTATCAGTGAAGCATATTGTATCAATAATGTGTTTATCTAAAAGAAAGGAAGTTCTGACAATCCAATGGTGATGGTCCCAGGTGGCCAAGAGGCTGTTGGACAAGGAGATCCTTAGCAGAGAAGACATGATTGAACTGTTAGGACCAAGGCCCTTCAAGGAGAAGTCAACGTATGAGGAGTTTGTGGCGGGCACAGGATCCCTAGAGGAAGACACCTCGCTGCCCAAGGGCCTGGAGAACTGGAACCAGCCTCAGCCATCGTCCACAGAGCCCACCAGCTCGACGTGACATCCATCTGTAGATAGCAGTTGAAGATAAAGTTTTATTGACTCGTTGTGTGCACCTTCCTTTCATTACTTTTATTATTAGTAAATTTATTTATTTATTGAAGTCTCTTCTTTGTATGACTTTTACCTTACAATGGATTGAATGTTTTCTCTGTTATTTGATAGATAGATTGGGAGAGTAAATCTATACTATACAAATATCACAAGGTAATAAGACCAAATCCAAATAAATAGTGTGTGATGTTTTGGTTACAACATTGTTACCAAAATGTCAAACACTTTATATATTTGGTTTAATTACCTTGTGTTTGTAATCTATAGTCCAAATTGTGCCTTATTGATTTACTACTAGAGAGTTGTTATAATACTTAATTTATTTTATTTATTGTTACAAAAGCACGAAGTCCAAAGGACTTGTGCTGTGCTAGTATTATTTACATATATATATGATTAATTATTTACACGATGGATTAGTATTGTTTTGTAAATTATTGTACAAATAGTTCTAAACTTAACAAAGTTCTCATGAGATTGAGTATATACACAAAGACAATTTTGTAATGTTTCAAAGTATCTACATACAATTTGATTAGTCAGAGGGCAAGTTAAAAGAAGATGCTCTGGTGATTCAACATCTAAGCGGCATTCACATGTTGGATCATTGATAACATTCAGTTTGAATAGGAAACTTAAGAAGGGTCCTTTGCCTGTTAAGAATAAAGTTTTAATAAAGTTATAATACTTGATAGTTTCTCATTGGTTAAAATGTTTGGTGATAAAACATTGTTGAAAGGTGTCCTCTAGCATTATTTTTGATGTGAATCAGAACTTTTTTTAAACAAAAATGTTGAGTTTATAAAGAATATTTAATACAGTTGAGTTTCTCTTATGAGGAACCATCTAAAACATTTTAAAACCTCTCCAATCCATCAGTCATAAGGAGTATTTCAATTGATAAAGCACAATTTGGATTATAGATTATAATAAAAGAAAATAAGACCTTATCCAAATAACGTTTCGGCAACAACATTGTCACCATCATCAGACAAAAGAATAAAATCTGTGACGTTTCGGCAACAACATTGTCACTATCATCAGACAAAAGAATAAAATACATTTTATTCACACACTATTAAATTATTTGGATTAGGTCTTATTTTCTTTTATTGAGTATTTCAATTGAAAAACAGTCTCTGATGAGAAACTATCTTTAGGAGAGAGACCAGATTTAATTATGTTTTAGGAGGTTTCTCACAGAAATAATGGTGCTCCGCCATCTTTTTTTTTTTTTTGCTTATCCCTAGTACACGTGGTACAGGCCATGATAATCATGGTGGGTAGTTAGCAACTGCTTTTAACTGTAAGTGCACCACATGTCTACGCATGTGAAAAGCAGTTCGACTTTGCACTTACAAATGTGCCAGAGCCCCGTTTGGTTACTTGCACTCGCTGGTGGGGTTGGACTTTTGCAAGAATCGGGGGCTATTGGAGCATTTTTTTTTTAAACAGAAAAAAGTGTCCAATGCAGGAATCGAACCTGGGTCGTAGTGGTCGAAAACCAAATGGTTTAACCGGCCTTCCACCGACCCCCCTAGTTGGCATCTAGTTTTGAAGGGAGAGGTGACCTTTATTTTTATAGTCATTATCCTCCTGGAAAATTTTCCATCTATATTTTGGCGCTTCTACCAGCTAAAACACCTTTTTGGCAGATTGTGAAGATTTCATTTGATCTCTTGGAATAAAGTCCACCATGGACATTAGCCTGAAACTGTGGTCTCCAAGTGGACGCTTCTCAGTTTACCAAACTGGTGTTGTGACTTTGTCCCCAACCTGAGTTTGCTAGTTTGGAGACGGTCAATTGATGCTGTCTACCTTTAGCATTTATTTGGGGGGTCGGTTGAAGGCTGGTTAAACCGTTTGGTTTTCGACCACTACGACTTGGGTTCGATTCCCGCATGGGACACTTTTTTTCTGTTAAAAAAAATGCTCCAATGGCCCCCCGATTCTTGCAAAAGTCCAACCCCACCAGCGAGTGCAAGTAACCAATCATGGTTCTGGCACATTTGTAAGTGCAAAGTCGAACTGCTTTCACATGTGTAGACATGTGGTGCGCTTACAGTAAAAGCAGTCGCTAACTACCCACCATGATTATCATTGCCTGTACCATGTGTACTAGGGATAAGCAAAAAAAAAAAGCATTTATTTAGACAGAAAAGGTGACCATATATATATATACTAGACGAATGGCCCGGGCAACGCCCGGGTTTTACCCGAGTGCGAATATATTTTAAAAACTTTGTCTTGGGTGGTCGCTATAGACAGGGTGGTCTGTATAGACTGGTGTATGTATCACACAGCCGATAACAGGGTTGTCTAGAGTGGCCGCTATAGACAGGGTGGTCTGTATAGACAGGTGTATCTATCACACAGCCGATAACAGGGTTGTCTAGAGTGGCCGCTATAGACAGGGTGGTCTGTATAGACAGGTGTATGTATCACACTGCTGATAACAGGGTTGCCTAAGGTGACCGCTATAGACAGGGTGGTCTGTATAGACAGGTGAATGTAACACACTAATGATAACAGGGTTGCCTAAGGTGACCGCTATAGACAGGGTGGTCTGTATAGACAGGTGGATGTATCACACAGCTGATAACAGGGTTGTCTAGAGTGGCCGCTATAGACAGGTGTATGTATCACACAGCTGATAACAGGGTTTTCTAGAATGGCCGCTATATACAGGGTGGTCTGTATAGACAGGTGGATGTAACACACTGCTGATTACAGGGTTGCCTAAAGTGTCCGCTATAGACAGGGTGGTCTGTATAGACAGGTGAATGTAATACACTAATGATAACAGGGTTGCCTAAGGTGACCGCTATAGGCAGGGTGGTCTGTATAGACAGGTGGATGTATCACACAGCTGATAACAGGGTTGTCTAGAGTGGCCGCTATAGACAGGTGTATGTATCACACAGCTGATAACAGGGGAGGGGGGCAGGGAGGACACGTGTTCGCCGGCGGCAGCCGATGGGCGCGCATTCTATCCGTGAGCTTCAGAATAAGGCAATTATATAAGTAGATTATGGCCAACAAATAACAATTTTGAACTGTTGCCGACAAAGGATCATCTGTACAAGAAGTTTTTTGGAGTGCTGATTCCAAATCTGCAAACTTTTCTTTTTTAACACAAAGCAATAACGCACCATCTATACATATAAAATGAAAGGATTTAAAAGCACGAATGATTCTTATATACATAATACAAACTTCTACTGCCCTTACTGCGATGAAAAAATATATTGGGAGGGCTTGGCTCATCAGTGGTGGACCCTACCAGCAGTTTCGCCAATTTAATCTACCAAACCGCTTCCATTTTGTTGTTGTTTCTTAAGATTACACGATTGTTAGAAGAGGAGAAAGACTTCTTTAAAAATCCTGACTTCAACTGACCCAGTTGATAGACCTCAGCAAGGATCCCACTCCAGGGATACGGAGGAGCTGTGTCTGTTCTCATGTTAGAGTCGGCAGCAAAGGCGTCTGCTTCCATGTTAGGGACGACCTCAAACTACAGGAAAAGTCAGACTTTCACCAAAGTGTGCCTGGATGATGGTGCCATGATCAACGAAAGCTGCACCCCATTCCATGGGAGCTTCCATTTTAAAGATACAGAAGTCAAATTTAGTTGAAAATCAATCACTGTAGAAGAAGACAGTAATGCCAGCAGTAGCAGGCCAATCTTTAATCTGTATTGAAGCACAAATTTTTATTTCAATGGTGACTTATCACTCTCAGTGGCTTAATCATCACATATGTTTGATAGCCATTGTTTTAAACCCTACTTGTAAGTTTTAATTCTCTCAGGTCAACAATAAATATGGTATCAACCATTTTAATAAGTTTTGTGACATATAGGTAGGTAAAAATAAAAAAAGAAATATCCTGACCAGGAGCACATGTGCTTTTCAGAAGGCAGAGCGCCATCTGGTTCTTGATTTATCAAGAAACTGGGTTGGCCAAATATCAGGGAACAGGCTGAATCAATGTTTAGTTGATTTCTGTTCCACCAGATGGCGCTCTGCCTTCTGAAAATCACATGTGTTCCTGGTCAGGATATGTCTTTTTTATTTTTAATATCAACACCTGACCTACTTATTTTTTTTTTCTATTGTTTTTTCATGTGGGTAAGTAAACAATTCAAGGTTTCAGGAAACCCATTTACAACTTCATAAAAAAGGCCTACTACCTTGCTTACTTTGGAGTTTTACTTAGGTTAGTAAAAAGTCGGTGGAATTCCCGACAGTCATGAACCGGGATTGAATCCCACTTTAAAATTATGTTTAATATGTGAATAACCTTCATATATTATTCACTGTTTCAATTATCATGAACTAGGTTGCTCTTGCTGAGCAGTACCTATTAATGTGAATTTGAACCAGGAGTTTAACTTAGTGACCTAGATAAACATGGACTCCACATTGTGTGTTATAAAACTTTTATTGAATATTTGCGCCAATGTGAATGGCAAGAGGAGAAGTCACAAATTCAGAGTTCTAATGATTTGGAGAGAATCAAGAGACCACACTAACGATTGCTATTTCTGTACCGTCAGCATTGTTGGTATCAACCAATCACCACAAGTGGACTTATCCTACCTTCTGTAATAAGTCCACATCCTCACTCAGAAGACATACCTATCGCAGTCTTCCACAGCTCTTTAAAGATACAGTTGTTACAAGTCATAATACACACAAGATAATAAGACCAAATCCAAATAAATAATCCAAAAAAAAATATTTATTTGGATTTGGTCTTATTACCTTGTGTTTATAATCTATAATCCAAATTGTGCTTTATCAAGCCATAATACAAAAGATGAAGACAGTGATTATTTTGGTTCTTCTTCGAATCCTCAACAATTTGACCAAAAAAACTAAATGATATCATTAGGGACCTGAGTCCTTCAAAAGAATCTTCCAAGTTACTTGCTTCTAGGTTGGCTGAAAAATCGTACTCGCCTCAGAAACAAAAATAACATTCTATTGTAAGCATGAAAAGGATTTACTTCTGTTCTTGTGCTACAAGAACACCATTTATTGAAGTTTTGCAGAATAAAAACTACAAATGAAATGTTCCACTATCTGATTGTATTTAGATGGAGGAGAAAAGGGAACATATTTAATCATATTTAGAAGGTCATTAATTTGTTGAACCCTAGTTCAACGGATTAAAATCGCATCAGAAAAGAAAAACATGGCTCTAGAACTTTTATCATAAAGCAGCCTCGGGTCGGTGATAAAGCCAAAACACCTAGAGACCAAGGTTATGGCCCTCATTAGTTTAGGGCGGACTTTATTCCATGTGATCCACTGGGCATCCTCACAATCTACCAAAGAGATGCTTAGCTGGCAAAGTGGCTTAGCAGTTAACATAGCTGGGCTTAGTAGCACAGCCCTAGGGTACCAGGAGTACAAGAAACACCTATGGACAAAACTTAAGGAAATGATGACTTCTTATGTCACCGGTCATGTATTTATTATTATTTTTTAAGGGAACAGAGCCAGTTTTGCTCAGATTGGTTATCTCGAGTGTCTTCAATAAAGGTCATTGTAATATCTTTCAGTTATTTTCTTGATATACGTGCTAAAAGATCAATTTCCTTAAGTTTTGTTCACGAGTATACTTCCTTGTTCTGACTAGGGTCACCTCTATGCCATGTTGAGGCAGTTAAGTATATTTAAAAAGTGCCATTTTTGGGATGTCATCAAATGATATATTAAATACAATCATGGAGGCAAAACTTAAGGAAGTTGTACATTATACCATGTATATTGGGACAATAACTCTGAAAGATATTACAGTGACCTTTATTGAAGACATGAGATAACCAAGTGTGAACAACCTCTGTCTCATTAGAAAAAATAGACAACCAGCGATATCAAAGACTTTCCACTTCCTTAAATTTCATCCATGAGTATATACAAATTATCAACACAATTACTTCAAGTAAATGATATGATAGAATTTTTTTAACATTCACTCGAGCAAAACAAAAGTTACAAGTATTTTGACAATATAGAGCAATCCATAAATAGATCAAAAAATAATTTTTACTCCATATATTTATTTTTAATAAAAAAAAAACTTATATGTATATTAACAGTCACCATTTTTTGTTCTTGATAGCAACTTCTTTTGCATTCAATGAGTCTGAGTAAATAAGGATTATCTCTATATATATAAAAGTCAATGTCTGTCTGTTTCGCGATAGTACCAAATTTTGCATGTCGCTTTTTATAAACCTGAGGAAAATTTTTGGCTACATTTTGATTATTATTTTTGGCTATTTCTTTTTTTCATTTGAAGAACTTTTTTTACGCGGAGTAAATACGAGGCGAAGTAACAACACGAGGCCAATTAAGCGACCAATGAACATTTTGCATTTCTTTTCAAGTTGCTTGCGTACTTTTTTTAAAATATCTTTTTATACGAGTGTCCCTTTTTTTTACAAAAGTATTGAGAGAGAAATTTATATTATTAAGTTACGGGAAGTGCACACAATGCAATTTAAAAAAAACTTTACAAAATTAGCGTTACTGTATGTAAACAATGGCTTTAGTATTTTTTATGAATTTTTGTTCTGGCCTTTTTTTTTTTATATAATAAATAAAAGTTACAGTCAATATGATATAATTCTTAAAATTAAACAAACAATAGTCAATATGCAAAAAATACAAACTAACTTAATAAAATATAATATCAAGCAATATGCAAAATCTCTCCTAATATTTAAATGTACATATTATTAGCATCTTAACGGCGTTTATTCGTTTTTATGTACTCCTGCAGGAAGGCAGAAATACTCAAAAGTTCGATATTGTTTTAATAAAGTGTAAAGAATCTCCAGAACTATTTTTTTGCGCGGCAGTAAATACGAGGCGAAGTGACAACACCAGGCGAATTAACCGACCAATGAGCGTTCTGCATATTTTCCAAATCGCTTGCCCATTGGGGAATTCTCGGATGAAGCCGGGTCATTCTTCTGTTGTTGTTGTTGTTGTTTCTTATCCCCTTGTGTAAAGATTACACGAATTCCATGAGTTCATGCTCCTCGAGCTGTTTTATGATGAGCAGCGGCCTCTCCCAAAGGTCCTGTTTAGTGCATCTAATGCAAGCCAAAATATGTTCTGGAGCTGCAGGTGACAAGCTACATTTTGGGCAAGTGGGGTAGATTTTGTTATTATTTTCTATCTTCAATGGCTTGAGATGGCCTGTTCTAAATCTTGTTAGTGTTGTTTGATGCTGTCTATTTCTGATGTTTAGAGCTCCTCCTGGGTTCACTCCACTGTACCAACTGTGCATAGGTGGGATCCTCCAGTTCTTGTTTATTTTTGTTTTGGCTACTGTTTCTATTTCTTTAAAAGTAAGTTTATTTTTCTGTGGCAAGGGTTCTTTTGTGCCTTTTTTCGCTAGAACATCAGCAGCTTCATTGCCTTCAATTCCAACATGTGAGGGTATCCATTGAAGGTGAATTTTTTAGGTTTTTGAGAGTTTTTGGAGATAACCAATTATGTTCCTGCTTACTTTGTCTCTGAGTTCCCCTGTGTGACTCAAGTGTTGTATGGCACTTCTACTATCAGTAAGAATCCAGATATCTTGATAATTAGTATTTCTGATGGATTTTAAGGCTTCATAGATGGCTATAAGTTCTGATCTGAAGACTGAGCAAAAATCTGGGTTTCTTCTGTTCATTTTCTCAATGCCATTTGTAGTTTTGATGAGACAGCCACTGCCAGTGTGTCCCAACTCATCTCTGCTACCATCGGTATAAATAGTTATTGCATTTTTAGGAATGTTATTAATTATTTCTAATGATAATTGTTTTAAGTATTCTGGATTTTGGTATTGTTTGTTGGTGGGTTCATTTAAAGTGTCATTAAAAATAACATTTTGTAGTGGTTCGCATGGAGAAATTTTTTCTGCTAAATAATTTTTTTCTACTTTATATTTTAAAAATCCATTTTATCTATCATTCTTCTAGTGATAATATATATTTATCATATTTTTTTTTACATTGAAAATATAATTTTAAAGGTCATCTATCAATAAAATGGGATTTTTTTTTTTTGGGAAATTATTTGTTACTGAATGAACAATATCTGATGATGGTAACAATGTCGCTACTGTCATAGCCCTAAAGGGGGGTCGGTGGAAGGCTGGTTAAACCGTTTGGTTTTCGACCACTACGACCCGGGTTCGATTCCCGTATTGGACACTTTTTCTGTTTAAAAAAAAAATATATAACAAAATGCTCCAATGGCCCCCGATTCTTGCAAAAGTCCAACCCCACCAGCGAGTGCAAGTAACCAAACAGAGCTCTGGCACATTTGTAAGCGCAAAGTCAAACTGCTTTTCACATGTGGTGCGCTTACAGTAAAAAAGCAGTCGCTAACTACCCACCATAATTATCATGGCCTGTACCACGTGTACTAGGGATAAGCAAAAAAAAACATATATATATTTGGTCTACTTGGTTACTCTTTCTAACAGTAAATCTTGATAACTTAAATCTCCTGGATATAAATTAACTAGCCGAATGACCCGGGCAACGCCCGTGTTTTACCCGATTGAATGTTTTGATTCAAATACTATTTGTTACAATTATAAATTGGTGCCTTAAATAAATGCATATATTAGTTAATAACTATAGCCTATGTGCTTTATCTGTCTATGTACTGTTGGCTTCCGTAGGCGTCTCTTACTGGGAAAAAGAAAGAGAGGATTCCATTTGGTTATTAACTAATATATGCATTTATTTAAGGAGCGACCCGCTCCAACACAATAGTTACAGAAATGGGGGGGGGGAGGCAAGGTGGCGTGATCGTAGCCGACCAATAGGAGGGCGCCATTCCAAAAAAAAAAAGCAAACCGTGACAGAGGCCACGCATGACGCTCGTAACTGTATATAGAATACGTTTCTGGTGGATAGGTTTCTTTTAATTTTTTAATGTAAAAAGATGCCTGAAAGAGAGCTTTGAGATTTACTTTTTTTTTTTTGAATGAAAAGAAATTCATCTCAAGAAACCCATTGTGTATTAATTAAACCATGATATTATGTTATAACAAGATATTTTTCAAAATTTAACAACAAATTTCTCAAAAAAAAGTTTTGAAAAAAAATCTCTCAATTCATTATATATATAAAGGACAACACCTAATTGCAGAGACAAATTGTCCTTTAGGGAGAGGTGTCTTCTTACTGGAGAGTTTCTAAATTGTAAAAATGAGATTTTTAAAAATGAAAACTGTCCTTTATAAGAGGTGTCCTTTAGTGTGAGTGTTCTCTCATGGAGGTTCTACCGTATGTAGTTCTAAAGAGACTAGAGTCGCCTCTCCCGTCAAAACCAGACGCCATCTATTGACCGTAGCCGCAAACTAGCGGCCTTGGGTCGGTGACAAAGCCATAACACCAGCTTTGGTAAACTGAAAAGCGTCCACCTAGAGACCATGGTTTCGGGCTAATGACATCTATTTTGACGGGAGAGGCGACCCTTGTCTCTTTAGATCAATATCCTCCCAGTAAAATTTCCATCTGTATATAGTTCATTTAATAAAAAGTTATATTACATCCTTCCAGCGCTGATCAAATTATAAATACTATCAAAATACAAAACTATTATAGACGCGTATGATTCTTTTCAAAATAAAACAATTTCTACTGCCCTTACTGCATTGGAAAAATTAATCGGAGGGCCTGGCTCATTAGTGGTAAACCCTCCCAGCGGTTTCGGCAGTTTAATCTACCATACCACTGTTATATTGCATTTTTCGATATTTCTTTTATAGTGAAACTGATGCTAGACTCTTTGAATGGGTATTTTAGATGAACTATTGACATAAGCTTTGAGGACAGTAGAATTACATTAAATTATAAATATATGCTTCGAGCAATCGCTCTTCCGCAAACATCAATTTGTGTCTTTTATTGTGTATTTTACTAATGCATCTTAATAAATACTATGTTAATGATTACAAATAAGGATACCACAAAAAAATAAAAAATATAAAAAAAAAACTTTATTGTCCCAGGGAGGTAGAAGAGAAAGGGGAGAGGGGGGAGGATAAAGAATGGAATGTGGGTGACTTTGGCAACTTAGAACACTGGGGAGGGGAGAATACAAAACAAAATCTCAATAGAACTTAACATACCAAACTATACAACACAACTGTTATGTAACTGAGGATATATATGTGGTACAAGGTAAGAATATGCAACTTTTTTTTACTTTATAAAGAGATAGAAAGGGAAAACAGTGTTGAAAAAAAATGGGGAAATTTTTTTTATACTCTTATAAAATTAAAAACTAATGTCTTTTTTTTTTTCTTTTTGAGTGTTTTTTTTTTTGTACACTTTTTTTTTTTCTTTAGTCTTTCATTGCCTTGCGAGCAGATTTCCGCTGTCTGGGCGAATGTTTGTCTTTAGGAGACTTATCTGTAAACACACACACATTCTTGTTAACAACATTCTCTAAAACATACATGCTGAGTTAGATAGAGTTAGAACTTATCATTCATTTAGTTCAACCTTTGGGGTCAGTGGAAGGAGGGTCTAAACCATTGGTTTTTGGTCGCTACAGCCTGGGATCAAATCCCACATTAGGCTCTTTTTTTCTAAAAAAAATAAATGATAAAGCACAATTTGGATTATAGATAGATTATAATACAAGAAAATAAGACCTAATCCAAATAATTTATTAGTGTGTAAATTGTTGTTGTTGTGTCCAAAGAAGAGTATCAGATGTCTCCATGCATCTCCAACACAGCAGCAGCAATATCCACTATCTTGGGTGTGTAAAGCTGCTGCTCTGGGTCTAAGTCAATTTTGTGCAAGGCTGCGGCCATTGCTGGGCATGAGAATATGTGAGTGTGTAAATTATTAGATATAAATAATAAATTATTTGGATTAGAGGTCTTATTTTCTTGTATTATTTCTAAAAAAAAATAATAAAAATAATAAAATGCTAAAATGGCTCCCCGATTCTTGTAAAAGTCCAACCCCAGCAGTGAGTGAAAGTAACTAAATGGGGCTCTGACACATTTTTAAGTGCAAAAGTGCTTTTCACATGTGTAGACCTGTAAGTGCACTTACAGTAAAAAGCAGTCGCCAACGTCTACCCAACATGATTATCATTGCCTGTACCATGTGTAATAAGGATAATAATAAAAAAAATTGTTGTTATCATCCATCTAGTTCAACCTTTGGGTGGTACTATGGACAAATACTCTCCAATTTTATCCGTTAGTGACCATTTTCTACAGCTCATCTAGTGACCTTCCGGTAGCTTTCTTGACCCCTTCTACCAGCTTATTGGAGGTCTTTCCCTCTTCCTTCAATTTTTCCCAACATCAACATCTTTTCTAAACCATTTGTTCTTGTTTTGATTCAAGAATAGGAGCACCAACACCACCAGCTTTGGGGCAAATTCTTAGCCTAAGCTCAGTCTTCAGGTAGAAGTGGCATCATGTTTTAAAAGTTAAATGTCACGCTAAGTTTTGCCGCTTATGCTTGCGATCTACCATATTCCAATTATGGTTCAAGATATAAATAGGTTCAATATTTTATTTAGAGCTTGTACAGTAGAACTTCTATGAAAGACGTCACCTCTGTGTCTAAAGGACACTATAGCTCTGTAAGTAGGTGTTGGCCTTTAGCAAGAGGTAGTTTTACTGTATTGTATTCAGGATTATCTACGACAATGTGCTGCTAAGGCCCTTAGTAAAACAACTTACTGATTTCATCAAGTGTCTTTCTCTAAAGGAGACTATGGCTCTGTAACTAGCTGTTGGCGTTTAGCGAAAGGTAGTTTTACTGTATTCTGCTTTTCACATGTGTAGACATGTGGTGCACTTACAGTAAAGGCAGTCACAAACTTCTACCCACCATGATTATCATGGGCTGTACCACGTGTACTAGGGATAAGCAGACAAAATTAAGTGTCTCTCTCTAAAGGACACTATGGCTCTGTAACTAGGTGTTGGCTTTTAGCGAAAGGTAATTTTACTGTATTCAGGACTATCCAGGACAATGTGATGCTAGTGAAACAACTTACTGATTTCATTAAGTGTCTCAGGAGGCAGCCAGTCGTAGTCCACATCGTTGTGGTTCTGGGTGCCCATCTCCACCTTGGGCTTGGAGGAGGAGTGGCTGGAGGAGGACACTCCTTTCTTTCTCTGGAACCACACACGTCACATGTGGTCCTGAGGATGTAAGATGTGCACATGAACTGGTACAAGATAAGACTGCTACAACAAGTATCCCCATGTCAGGGATGAAGATACAACAGATTGATCCAAAATACACCCCCCAATTAGGAAATATAAAACACAATGGCTGCAGCATCGACCAAAATACTCACAGTCAACATTTCCACGACTTTCTAACCTTTATAATATAATATAATGTGGCGTGCGATTGTAAAACGACATTTGAAAATTATCCCGAAAGTGTTTCTTTTCAACGAAAAATCAAAATTTTATTTTAAGGGGAGAAATAACGATTATTTCTAACTTTAGGGATGAGGTATGAAAGGATGAATTATGAAGAGTAATGATAAACAGAAAAATAAAAGTGTCCAGGGATGGGAATCGAACCCACATTGTTCCGCTTACCGGGCAGATGCCATGTCCACTAGGCTACCCTGGACATATTCCCCCCCCCCCGTTTCTAACCTTTTATCATGTGAAGTGGGATCCTGTCCTCTCTATACAATGTTTTTTAAAAGATGTGACACAGTGAAAGGAATCCATTGGTTAACAAATAAAAACAGAATTTGGTTAATGCAATATTGTTTCTCTCTCAACCTAACATTACCCATCGATGAGCCAAAAGTTGACCTTAACATATATGTACAACTTAGGGGGTCGGTGGAAGGCTGGTTAAACCGTTTGGTTTTCGACCACTACGACTCGGGTTCGATTCCCGCATTGGGCACTTTTTTCTGTTTAAAAAAAAAAATGCTCCAATGGCCCCCCGATTCTTGCAAAAGTCCAACCCCACCAGCGAGTGCAAGTAACCAAACGAGGCTCTGGCACATTTGTAAGTGCAAAGTCGAACTGCTTTTCACATGTGTAGACATGTGGTGCGCTTACAGTAAAAGCAGTCGCTAACTACCCACCATGATTATCATAGCCTGTACCACGTGTACTAGGGATAAGCAAAAAAAAAAAAGGTCTTTACCAGGTGTACTTTTGGAACAAATATGCACACAATATAACTGAAATTAGCTCAAAAAATATATATTTTTAATTAAAAGCAAAAAAAAAAAAGAACAACTATAGGTTTTCTATGTAGAACAACACACACATCTCCAGAAGTCCAATACTTCCTAAACATGGCAGAGAATCAGTATGAAGTAGGGGATTGCTCTGTGGTGTGAAATATTGAGATTTTCTAAAATGCACTAGACTGGTAGAGCAACTGTGAAGGCAGTCTGCAGAGAACCCTGAAATATTGGCAACTAACTGGTGGAAATGACATTTGTAATTATCCTGCATGTGTTTCTTTTGAATGAAAAATCGTAATATATTTTAAGAGGAGAAATAACGATTATTTCTAACCTTAGGGATGAAGTATGAAAGGATGAATTGTGAAGAGTTATGATAAACGGAAAAAAATGTGTTCAGGGATGGGAAGTTTTGACTACAGTTGCAGTCAGTGTTCTGGCAGGAGATAAAACCATTACGGACAAGGGCAAAATACAATCAGCTGACAACAGCAGCAGCACAAGTTGAATGATTTCTGGGAGTGTGAAGAAGAAAAGGACTCTCTGCTCCACTAACTTCCATCTCATAGGATGAAGCCACCAACTTGAATCAGGAACACCACTTGTAACTTTGATGTTAATTTCATCTCTTTCAACTCTTATCTTATCTCCTCAACACCTGGCCATATCACCTGGTTCTACAAGTGGGAGAGTTATGGAATGTTGTTGTAGTGTCATGGGAAAACTACAGGAGAGATACATTCTCAAGGACTTCTGTACTTCACCCATAGAGACAAGTGTTGGAAAATGTGACCTGCACCTGTAGAAATGTCTAACCATAGGAATCTTATACAATGTCTTTGGAAGTCTATAGGAGACAGACACAAAGTTTCATACACCCATGTTCACTCTAAGATATGACATGTTGGAATGCGTTCCCAAACCTGTACAGTAGTCTCACCATAAGAATTCCATAGATTGTCTCAGGAAGTCTGCAGAAAGAAATAAAAGAAGGTTCCAAGCAATTCTTCCTTTCACTCTAAGAAGTTAGCTGTTTAAATAAGACCCAGTCCTTCTATGACAGGAACTTCACACTTTGAGATATTGCCACAGGTAAAAACTGCTGGAGTCTGAGACTTAAAGACATCTGTACTTCACACGGCATGAGACAAGGTGTTGAAGAATGAGTCCCTGTACCTATATAGATGTCTCAAAATAGGAATTCCATAGAATGTCTTAGAAAAACTACCAGAGAAACAAAAGTCCAATACACCTACATATACATATTTACACGCCTTCACTCTGAATACAACTTAATATCGATTTGCATATTTAAATATTAATGAGACATTCAACAAGATTTATGAAAGATATTTCAGATTTCTCAGCTCAATTACACAAATAGATAATTTGTCACGGCATGTTTGAGTCTACACTCAAAATCTTCTGAAAGCTCCTCGTTTCATCAACTAAAGGTAAAACAAAGAGTGTTGACTGACTCACCAGGAGGTTAGAGGCCAGATGGTGTCCGCCCAGCACCACCAAGATTCCACAACCAGCCAGTAGCACGTAGAGGAAGAAGGTTTCCCCATCCAGTCCCTCATCCACCTCCACGATGGTGATGGTCTCGTTGTACACAGCCTCCTGGTACATCTGGCCTTTGGAGTCACGGTACCGCAGGTTGATCACCAGGCCGAATGGACGTGAAGAGAAGCCCTCAGCGGGGTAGAAGGTGTAGTGGAGGGTGGTCTGCTGCTTGGGCTTTACTGTCTGTTCGTAGGCCACAGTGCTGTACTGTACACAACACCCACTGTCAGTTCATGTCTTGTAGAACCCCTGCTACTTAGATAAGACTGCTTCAAGCAAATGCTACAGGATTCTGGAGATGAGTGTGTTTATCTTTATTAAACATAATTTTGAGCTTTCAGGCATCTCTATCCTTCTACAGAAGTAACATATGAACTGCTTCCCAAACTCAAAACTGGGGTCGGTGGAAGGCTGGTTAAACAGTTTGGTTTTCGACCACTACGACCCGGGTTCGATTCCCGCATTGGACACTTTTTTTCTGTTTAAAAAAAAAAAAAAATACTCCAATGGCCCCCCGATTCTTGCAAAAGTCCAACCCCACCAGCGAGTGCAAGTAACCAAACGGGGCTCTGGCACATTTGTAAGTGCAAAGTCGAACTGCTTTTCACATGTGTAGACATGTGGTGCGCTTACAGTAAAAGCAATCGCTAACTACCCACCATGATTATCATAGCTTTGAGATAAGAAGAAAACTGGGCTATGATAATCTTGTGCGATAGAAAGAGTCTGCCTAAAAAGTGTTCTATTCTTTGTAAGGAGGCCACAGCCCAATGACACCAAGTCACAGAGTTGATTATAATATTTCTTACTAGCTGGTTTAGACCTGATTATGTTAGGATGCCTAGTCATTTAAATAATTGTAGCTTCAAAAACATAGGTGTCCTAAAAATAACAAGTAACTATTAATCAAATCTATTTAATTAGTCCTACCAACACTGCTTCTAGTGGTTAAAAAAAAGCAGAATTACTGAAATATAGGGTTTCCAATATATTATAATACAAAATATTTTTTAAAAAAGTTTTGAATAAGCCTCTATGTGAAATTTCTATAGGATCAATTCAGTGGTTTTGGTGAGTTTACATTGTTTTCACATTTTTCCATGCATATATATAATGGATAATAATAATAAATTTCACGTGGAAATTTCAAGAGTCTTGAAATTTATCCACAAAGGAAATAAAAACAGGTAAACATTTCTATTTGCACATACACAATTTTGAAAGTATAAAACATGGGACACATGTGCTCTTGCTCAAATGGACTTTAGAAATCCATCCATTTAGGGATCTGGTTTCCATAGCAGCATTTAAGGTACAACCATTACTCTATCTTTCTCCTTATTTAAACTTTAAAACACTATCCTAAAATAATATCAAAGAAGGTATTTTCAATAGGTAACATTAATGGTACAGTAATCTTCCCCATGATAGCTTAATACAAAATGTGATCTCAGAGACAATATACTTCCAGAATGGGTGCAAGGTTTTCCCACTAAGTGCAATTCCTCAAACCACATCCTTGACTGTATTGGCTCATGATGATGAGGCTCTACTCATTCCCAGCAGGCACCATCAAAAAATCCACATTGTTGATACCCTAATATGGTTGAGTGGTGATAAGATGTCAGGCCCAAGTTAAGAGGAGTCTTTTAACTGAAACAGTTTCTGATAAGAGACCCACTCTGTGAGACTCTGGATTTAGCCATGTTGATAAGCTATGGTCTCTCAAGGGTAACAGGTGTTAAATTTAGAGAAAAGAAAGGAGACGTACGTTCTGGATGTGGAAGCTGAAGTCGAGGGCGTAGCGCAGGGAAGCCTCCAGAGTTTCCACTACAAAGTCCTCCTCAGTGGTGCCCTTGTGGGTGAAGCCCACCAGGAGGTGGACATCCTTGCCGGCGGGGAGTTCTGAGGGTGGGGCAGAAGGGGGAGGAGGGTCTGGTGAACAGGAGGGTGGTCTCAGCGTCAGGCGAGGGTCGTAGAGGTTGGTCTTCTTCCTCCCCGCTGTGGGCTGGGCCGCTGTCTCCTCCTCCACCGGTTGCTTGGTTGGGGGCTCATCCAGGTCTACTTGGACATCTTCCTCATCCTCCAGTACTTCATCTGCCCGGACAACACCTGCCAGACAGCACCAAGATAGTTAGAACATGGGCTTTGCCGTGGGAGCCATAGATTGCCATAATATATCCCCGTTAGGGCTGATAACACGGCCATTTGAAATATAGTAATTTATTAGTAAATTAGACATATCTCAGCTTGAAGACAATTCCCTTAGTTATCAGCTCTCTTCACTTGCTCATCAATAGTTTTCTTTGGTCTCTAAACACTTGCAGGGGGATCTTTGAAAATATTTTTGTCTTCGAGTCTAAAAGCATTTCTAAAGAGTACAATTCGTTCCTTGTAATCAGGCTGTATTCCTTGTAATCAATTTATCATTTTATTAAAAAAGAGCAGATTTAACAAGTTAATCATCATATACAGTAGGACCTCCATGTGAGGACACCTCTCTATAAAGGACAGTTTTCATTTGCAAAATTTACATATTTTACTATTTAGTAACTCTCCAGTAAGAGGGGACACCTCTCCCTAACAGACACTTTGGCTCTGCAATTAGGTGTTGTCCTTTACAGGGAGGTAGTTCTACTGTATATATCATACTTGGGTTATTCAATGTTCTCTAATTGTAAAAAAATATTTAATAAATCACAGTCTAGACATACTGATATCATCAATACAAACTCTTACATCTTTAGATACACCAACAACACAGTTTACACATTTACAATAGCAATCCAGTAATAATACTCCAAAGTAAACTCAATAGATGGTGGGAACAATGAAAATCATTCAAAATGGAGTGTACTAGAGTATCAAAAATTCCATGTTATAAACAGCTGCACATGGCACCTGTTCTTCATCTTAAGAGGCGGCCAATTTAACAATGGAGTTACAGATTGGTCTGCTACCAATGCTTCCAATCTACAGCAGACAAACACATACTACTCAAACTCAATTGATTTAAATCTCCTGGATATAAACTCTGTTAAGATACAAATTGATTTATATATAAATCAGTTAGCATCTTAACGGCATTTATATGTTTCCATGTACTCCTGAGATGCCCGAAAGCTCGATATCATGTTTAATAAAGATAAAGGAACTCAATTCCAGAAACCTGTAGCATTTGTTTAACTTGTTCCATGATATTTCCCAAACAATTTTCTTGATAAAACCAAGAAAAGCCAACCACAAGCGCATTTCAGGCCGATTTTTATTCTACTAGATGACGTTTTACCATCTAAAAAATGTTCATATGAGCAGTCAGGGGATATGCCTCTTTTTTTAAATTTTTAGTATAATATATTAATAAATCTTTTTATAATATACCACCAAAATTATTTTAAAACTTTTTTCTTTTGGAAAAAAAAAAAAAAAAAGTTAAAAAAAAAAGAATTATTTACATATATGTATGTAAATAAGTTTTTTTTTTTTTTTTAACTTTTTTTTATGTGTATATATGTATGTAACTAAATAAGTCTAACAATGGTTCGAAATAGCCCACCAGAGATAACTTCCTCTCTCCCCCCAGGTGACCTGGTTTTCCTGGTTCTTCCCAACCACCAGACTCCAGGAAGTAATGGCGGAATTAGGGGTCAAGAAAATGGGGGGGGGGGACACATCATCAAGGTCAGCACCACCTCACCAATTCTTTACTGGAATTGAAATTCTTGGAGGTTACATCTTGTTTTTTCTCCCTAGTTTTCAACCTTCACAAGATGTAAAAAGTACCCCAAGTATACTGTGTAGCAGACCAATATCTGTAACTCCATTGTTAAATGGCCGCCTCTTAAGATGAAGAAACAGGTGCCATGGGCAGCTGTTTATAACATTGCATTTTCGATACTCTAGTTAACTCCATCTTTATGTGTGTGATTTTCATTGTTTCCACCACCTATTGAGTTTACTTTGGAGTATTATTACTGGATTGCTATTGTAAAAGTGCAAACTCTGTTGTTGGTTTATCTCTAAAGATATAAGAGTTTGTATTGATGATATCAGTATGTCTAGACTGTGGTACGAGTGTCCTCTCATGGAGGTTCTACTGTATATGATGACAAATTGTCAAATCTGCTCATTTTGGTCACCTTTATCTCCATAAGATACATTTTGGTGAAGTGCACTACCATTTTCAGACTGTACTAAGTATCAAGCACAGTTATTTTAGTTTGTTGATAGCAGAGAAATGGTATTATATAGAGAAAAAAAACATCAGCTATAGAATAGTTAAAAAGGTTTAGTTTATCACAATGCTCTGCTGTATAAATCTCATATGACCAGGATTAGCCATGAAGTTCGCAAGGAAAAAAAAAAGGAGGAAGAGGAGGGGAGAGAAAAGAAGTTAAAAGAGATAAAATGAACACTAAAATAAAAATGTATCAAATTTTCTTTTTATTCGTCAGTTAGGTCATTCCTTTTTTTTTTTTTTTTTGCCAGCAGTCTTCAAGCTTCAGAAAAAAACGTGATTCTGAGCAGTGAAGCATCAATTCTGAAGCCACAAGTAGAGGGTCAATTAGACAAAACACCAGACTAATTCAGAAAACTGGCTGGGAGATGGATTCCAAAATGGAGACGTTCAACAATGAGGTCGCCAACTTCCAATAATGGAAAATCTACTACAGTAGAATCTCCAGCTGGAGGCAACCTCTCTAGAAAAGAGTTTTCATTGTCAAAATTACCATTTCTACTATGTAACAACTCTCTGGTGCGAGGACACCTCTCAATAAAGGACACTTTTTCTCTGCAACTAGGTGGTGTCCTTTACAGAGAGGTTATACTGTACCACAATATATTTTATATAAAGTAGGAAATGCTAAGGCGTGCGATTGTGGTTAAACTCTCTCTTAATATAACCTGGATTCCTGGAGCATTCTAAAGTCACCAACTGTCTGGAGAATATTTGGATTATAGATTAGAAATTGTTACCATCATCAGACAAAAATACTGATTGAATATGAATGATTGAATTTATTTAGTGTTTTGTCTGATGGTAGCAAAGCTATTACAGAAACATCATGCACTATTTATTTATTTGGTCTTATTAACTTGTGTTTCCAATAGATTGAAATAAGTGTCATTTCATACAGCCTATGTATTGCAGATGAAAGTTGGTCCACAAAAGACTAGGTACTCTGTGTGTGAAATATGGGAAACAATGGAGAAAATACCAGGTTACTTTCTACTTCTCTGTTTAATGGACAGCAATAAACAACGGACCAATGACCAAACAAACGGGTATAACTTCACAATCTCCGCGAATCCTTTTTTCAACAGGCCAATGAGAAGAAAATATTATTGTAAAAAAAGAAAATGAAATCACCATGACTTGATATTTATGCAAATTAATTGCATATTTACACAAAGGGGAGGGGGGGAACAAAATGCACAAATTTGCACAACATAAAGAAAGTGATGTCTGGAAATGAAAAGTGGCCAATGCAGGATTCAATCCAAGATTGCGGCTGTGTGGATATCTTAGGATCTGTGGGTAGGTTATCTTAGGGTAAACACTACCGTGACATCATGAAGTTGTCTATTCTTAGACATTGGAATAAGAAAACACTAAGACAACACTGGGTTAAGAAGACATTGGGATAAGTAAAATATATATATATAAAAAAAAAGAAATTCAAATTTGACAAGGCGTTTCCAAAAAGCAACCGATTGATATAAAGCTACTAAGAGAAAAGAAAACCCCTTTAAAGATAAAATTAATAAAACAAAAAGTGACATACATTAACAAGATCAAATCCAAATATTATGTGTGATGTTTCAATAACAACAATGTTACTGAAACACCATTTATTGGATGGGGTCTTGTTTACCTTAGGTTTCTAATCTATAATCCATATTGTATACCTTAGTGCATTGATAAGGTACAATTTGGATTATAGATTATAGACATAAGATAATAAGACCAAATCCACACTATTTATTTATTTAGATTTGGTCTTATTACCTTGTGTTTGTACCTTAGTATAAATCATAAAGTTATTTCAGTTGTTATGTACATGGTAATTATAGATAACACACATACCCTTTTAACTTTATACAATTCTGATAAGGCACAATTTGGATTATAGATTATAAACACAAGGTAATAAGACCACACAACACTATTTATTTGGATTTCGTCTTATTACCTTGTGTTTATACAATTCTGTTAATGAAATGGGGCTTTCTTTTCTTTACTATATGGTTAATAGATGGGAATTACCATTGCAAGAATTTAAATATAACTGAGGATTTTATTAAAATGTTTCATAACTTTTAACATATTTTTAAAAACTGTTTTCAAAATATCATTCTTCAAAAGAATATATTTGATAAAAATGTATTTACTTTCACAATATATTGGCCAAAACCTTATTTAAAAAAAAGTAACCAAAATAAATTTTGATCCAATAGTTGAACCTTTATGAAAGGAAATCTCTTTACAAATACAGTTTTCATTGGCAAAATTACCATATTTTACTAATTATCAATTCTCCGGTAAGAGGACACTTCTGTCCCTAAAATACACTTTGGCTCTATAACCAGGTGTCCTTTACAGGGGAGGTTCTATCATATTTTACTACTTAAAACTATCAGAGTATATTAAAGGTTATAGAAATAGATTGTAGAGTTTGTAGGTGGGTGAATGGAAATCACTGAGTGAAGTATACTCATGGACAAAACTTGGAAATTCTTTCATGTCGCCAGCTGTCTATTTTTTTGAAGGAGACAGAGACAATTTTGTTCACACTTGGTATTTTGTGTGTCTTCAATAAAGGTCACTGTAATATCTTATTGTCTGAATCCCGATATACAAGGTACAACTTCCTTGTGTCCCATGAGTGTATGTTTTTCTAGTTGTATTGGCATCTCCAAGACTTAGATCGGAATCAACCTATGTGTGGATTGGAGTGGGTTGGTGGCGTAAATATTTTCAGCTTCCAGCATGTGATTTCTGCTTTTCACATGTGTAGACATGTCGTGCACTTACAGTAAAAGCAGCCGTCCACTTTTACCCACCTTGATTATCATGGCCTGCTATATAAGCAAAAAAAAAAAAAGCATGTAAATTCGTATTGGATTTATTTGCACTATACTAGATATTTGTGGCCAGGGTGGAGCAACATGGCCCACAGAGTGTATTCATCCATACAACAGAGTATTAATTATTAAGCTCTGTAAAAAAACCTGGGCTCAGCTGGCCTGGCTGATAGTACCCTGTAAGGGCTCATAATCCAGGGATACAGGATGTCTGTACTCCATGTTATGAGCGGCTGCACATGGTATCTGTTTCTCATGTCAGAGGCGGCCATTTCTTTTGGAGCTAAGTCGGCCTGCCACTGAGTAGTGCTCCCAATCTTGATGACAAAGGCAGACACATTCTACTTGACCCAGTGTGGAGATAAGAAAGAAGAAGAAAACCTATATACCTACACTTGCTAATAACTAAATATGGGGAAGTCTCAGCACTAGCTCCCATATTTACTAAACTGAACCTAACCTACCATAGCTTATAACCACTTTAGTTGAGAAACTAATTTCTATGATTCCGTGAAAACACCACTGTACATCATCACTTGGCATCAGTGAAAATAATTCCATTTTTTAAAACTACTTAAACTAACGATAAGGCACACAATTTGAATTATAGGTTATAAAAACAAGATAATAAGACCAAATCCAAATAAATAAATGGTGTATATCACACACTATTTTATTTGGATTTAGGCCCTTTACCTTGTTTTTACTAAAACTCTAATCTAACTTGAACCAACCTCACCCCCCATAGCTTATAAGTCTTCTTCTTCTTTCTTATCTCCACACTGAAGTAGAATGTGTCTGCCTTTGTCATTAAGACTGGGAGCACTACTCAGTGGAAGGCCGACTTAGCTCCAAAAGAAATGGCCACCTCTGACATGAGGAACAGACGTCTTATAGCTTATAAGTACTTTAGGTAAGAAACACAAGGTAATAAGAACAAATTCAAATAGATAAATAGTGTGTGACACTTCGTACTATTTATTTATTTGGATTTGGTCTTATTACCTTGTGTTTATAATCTTTAATCCAAATTGTACCCTATCACTTTAGGTAAGAAACTAATTTCTGTGGCCATGAGAAAACTCTACACTGTACTACTATATTTATAAGCTATACATACTTGCATATCAGCAAAATTAGTTCAATTTTTAAAACTTAAAACTAACCTAATCTGAACCTAACCTAATCTAACAGATTAAAGCACTCAGTGGCACCTTACCACCTAATGCCCAGAGAAATGATTATCCCACTGCACTACCCTAGAGTTAGTAAACATGGGAACTAGTCCAGAGACCTCCCCCTAAATATGATTATCATGGCCTTAACAAGTGTACTTGTGATAGATAAAAAAATCAACATTTTTGAAAGATTTTTTTATGACATCCTTATAACTAATAAATACTTCCAAAAGACAATAGAAGATCAAACATTTTTACATATTGGCTAATTTTGGTGGAAGAAATGTTCATCTGACATACATAACTTTGCATTTTTGTAAAGGTTTTGTAAGAATTTAATCTTTATTTATAAAGATAACACATTTTTAATGAGATATTCATTTCTAAAGATCATGCAAACACATCAGTGATTGTATTATTCCCCACACTAGGCCTACTCATAGTAAACAAAAAAAAAATTGTTCCATTTTAAAACAACTTAACGTAATCTAATTTAACCCAACACATTGATATACTTAGCAGTACCAGTATGGTCAGTAGAAATTAGAATATCATCTTTAATTTTTGAAAATTTGAGTGTAAAAATTATATATTGCTTTAATATTAGGAATTTTGTGTTTAACACACTATTTAGTCTCATTACATTGTGTTTCTAATCTATAATCCAAATTATGCTTTATTATAATCTATAATTCAAATTGTGTTCTATTATATTAAGAATTAATTATTATGTTCAAAATCTATTAACATGGATATTATAAAATGTTTTCTATAATGCATAATTAAGCCATTTAAAATTTTTCAATAAGTTAATAGATATTTAAAATATTAATTTATATTTCTATATGAATAACCTAGTTATTCTTGCACTAAAATTACATCTTAAATATAGGCCATTTAAGTATTTTAATTATAATGGAGAGATTTTTTTTTATCATTCCCAAACGATTTGTTTAAATTTATCAAAAGAACTTTACAAACATATTTTAAACATAAGTTATAACTTTTACCAATTAATCATTTTTATATATTAAATATTTATAGGCTTATTTTAATTTCAAAAATATTTTGAGTTATATGTTCTTTTGTTAATTAATACTATATATATCTTTTTTGAGAGAAGAGATATCAAATATTTTCTAGGACAACTTTTTACTGGTATGACAAAAATTACAAGTTTTCAAAAACCTTTTATATAGACCTTGTAAACTAATTTTAAAAATGTATTTATGCTTTGCTGTTGGTTGTTTAGTTTAACCTAAAATAATATATACAGGGTTATAAGTTTAGTTTTAGAAAGGAAAAATTCTTAGAAATGATTATACACTATTAAGAGCAATTGGAAGGCATTTTAATATCTTATTTATGGATTCCATATAAATTTAAAGAGAACCGCTATATATAGAGAAATATATTGAAATGCAAATCATTCGCTTTAATCGCCTTTGCACGGATGTGAAACTATATAACCTAGGTTGCGTCCCGATTTAAATTTGCCGATTTTTGTAAATGACCGTTAGAAATAGGAAGAGATTATAGATAGCAAATAGCTGGAGATATTCGGATTTATATATAATAAAAGTGTCTGAATGTCCTTATATATAACAATGAAATAAGCATCTACCATATAAATACAATTATATTGATTATTTTTTGTTAAATTGATTTGTCATTTAAAGCCGTATATGTCAATGCCACGTCAATAATACAAAAGTCTAAAAATACTTACTTGGCAGTGAAATAGCAAGAGAAAGTGTTAATCCTAAAAGCAAAAGGTGTAATAACCGCAGGGACATTTTAAAAATTTAAATATAACAAGAAACTTTCAAGATTTAAATGGACGTAAACAGTGTCTCAATACGTCTAATCCATAGCCTTTCTTTAAAGAAGAAACCAAACTAGTAAATACTCCAGCGTGGCTTCTTCGTGTTATTTTTTTATTTTATTTTTTAAATCGGTATTTTTAATTTTCATTGCAGTTTATTAAAAATAAAATGATATAAAGTAAAATTTTTGATTTAATTTTTAAAAATATTCGAAAAATATATTTTTAATAGCTTACGTTATTTTTATTTCAACTTGAGCTGAAATATTAAAAACAAAAAATGTGTATATTTATTTACTTTTATTTTTTCCAGCATAAAGAAATGATTTATTTTTATTTTTCTTACAGACAATGAAAATATCCCAATGCATAATAGTACCACAAGGGTTTATCTTGATTTATGTGGCCTTTTCTATATATTTATATACTTTTTCCAACATTGTATATAGCTTTATAAGAATAATCCAACTACCAGGGTTCAGTGATGGTTAAATTTTGCCATTAAAATTATTTATATCGCTGATAATTTCACATTTTTTACTGATAGTGATGTTGCTATCCTTTGTGCTCAAATATAAGTGGAAATGGTTATGGGTAAATCAGTCCAATGCCTATTACCTTTAGGGCTTCCTTCATTATCAACACTTTCTTCTATGTGCAAATTGATTTATTGTGTTAAAAGATAAACAAGTTTCTGCAAATATTTTTCACTTTTCAAAAAATTTAATATTGAAAATTTGGAAAAGAAGTCTAAAAGAATAATAAGAATATACAGTAGAACCTCCCTGTAAAGGACAGCTAATTGCAGGGCCAGAGTGTCCTTTAGATAGAGGTGTTCTCTTTTACCAGAGATTTTCTAAAAGTAAAAATGGTAATTTTGCAAATGAAAACTATCCTTTGTAGAGAGGTGTTATTTAGCGTGAGTGTTCTCTCATGAAGGTTCTACTGTATATGATAGAAGAATCCCACTGTGGTGTAAAACACCTGTGTGTGTAATGATGACCTATAAATGGTAGAAGAATTCAGCCCCAATTTAAATAATCATCCTGGAGGCAACCAGAAGATAGCGGACTAGGTTAAATCAAGTGGCGTGACCCTAGAACAACTTATACCCTTATCTATTGTTTACTGGGCTCTGAAAAATGCTAAAAACATTTCGTCTGAAGAATATAAGGGAGTCAACCATGCCCAAAATATCAAACTTCTAACGCGACCGCCTTTTCAAACAATGCCTCCAGGTCCAATATTCCAAAGCCAATACAACTCACCAAATAGCAACCATTTACTTTAGTGGCTTCCTATGAATCACACTCTTTAGATATATCATTTCTAAACACTAACTAAAGATCGTGATTCCATAAAGCCAATTCTAAAATCTCCATAAGACAAAAAAGGGTTGTTATTCATTTCAAAAAATAACAGAAGACGCCTCAGTGTTCGTAGGTAAGCAAAAGATTAATAAAGGGTATTCGCAGTCAACATAAACCTCGCGGAAAGGCCAACAATCTTTCCTAGATACTGCGGTGACTGTGCCTAGAGTGGTGCATATCTAAATATGTAGAGTACCAAATAATTTTGCACAAGAGATGTGAACTCATATTAGGTTGAGTGTTAAAAATTTCCAAAAGAGAATGTAGACTAAGGTACCTCTGCCAGAATGGAGACCAAGGAGCTAGCTTTAAATGAACCACACTATATATTTACTCAAACAGTGATGATTCATACCACTTCTAAGAGGGTGAACTTGGTTCTGTGAAGATTAAACAAGAGTTGAAAACTTCAAGGGCATCACCATGCAAAACTCCAATCTATCTTTCTGTATATTTTGAATGGAACATTATTTAAGAATATAATACATTCCTTTTGACTAGAAATTCAATTAAATCTGTATCAAGACCGACCAGCTACAGCTACGAGTGCCACTCAAGCCCTAATTCCCTTGTCAAATGCCACAATTGCTACAAAAAAAGTATGTGAAAAGTCTTCAAGTAGCTCAATCGCTATGCCACATCCCAGATTGGTCTCCTGGTTAAGGAACGAATACCCAGGATTTAAAATATATCATACTTCTACTGGAAAACCTAAGAAAGTCACCAGGTGAACTTCTGGAACTTTCCCACGTGGTAGCTGAATCACAAATAGACAAGTGAGAAATCTCTGGACTAGACAATGGAGGAAGAGAACCCCCTGGTGCGCTGTGCGGAAACTCGGCCCCTTGCATTCATTCTTAACATATTCGCGAGAACATCGGCGTTCATGGTGAACTGCAATAAGATGGCGTGATGAGGCCAATCTGCTTGGGACTACAGAGGAGATTCAATTAAGTGTGACGGAGTTAAGCGCTTAGTGGAAGTGCGACAAGACTGGTTGATCAAAGCATACCACAGTTGGGGGCAGTAGAATCCAGGAAATCCCACTACCTTGTCTGCGACCAGGACGTCCATTGTGCAAATGTCTGTGCAAGTGTCTGTCAGCACTACTGTCTTAATTCCACTCTGAGGTAAGACTTGGATTATTTATTTTTGACAGCTATCTTTCCTCCTTTGTCTGACAAAGTGAAAGCCACACAGCCATCGCTGGGAGATAGTTTTGCTGTATTTGAGACCACACTTCCTGACACTGCCAACAGGTTTGAAGAGCTATAGTCCAGTGTAAGGTCTCTCTCTCTCTCTCAGCGCAAAGAGGCCCAAGCCTTGATGTTTTTGTAATAGAAAGCTTCAGGAATAATAAAATAGGAGGCCAACAGAAAACTCTTCAACTTGAAAATGGAAAGCCCTGACAGCCTCTGGGAGACTACCAAGGACGAAAATGTGCTGGACAGGCATGGATTTGGTTAACCCAGGTTACTGTGGAGTATTACATTATTATATATTTGGTTAACCCAGGTTACTGTGGAGTATTACATCTACTTATATATTTGCCTTATTCTGTCTGTTTGTCTGTTTGAAGCTCACGGATGGGATTTTTCATAACCATCGGTGGTTCAGTGGTAGAATGCTCGCCTGCCACGCGGGCGGCCCGGGTTCGATTCCAGGCCGATGCATTTTTTTAAACAATTTTTAAAACTCATTTATATATTATACAAGAATGACATCCACGGCGCCAATTTATAATTGTAACGAATAGTATTTGAATAAAAACATTTAATCGGGTAAAACCCGGGCGTTGCCTGGGTCATTGTATATAATAATTGTATAAACGAATGCAAGACAAAATCACCGCGAATGTTTCTTTTTTTTAAGGCAATTTCTTTTTAAGGCAATTATCGTTATTTATCGTTAATTTTTGTTTCGATTTTATTGAAAAAAAAAACGATATGGTGCCTTTAAAAAATGATCTTTATTACTATGCAGTTTTCTATTTAGTCAATATACCTAAGTTCATGTTGCATATGTAATTATCTCTATCGATTTAGTAGGTGAAATGCAAAAAAAAAATCGACATGATGAAATCTTTATGAAAATTCACATTTTTATTTTTATATTTTCAAGACACACACAGTTTGGGGCGGGACGTTTCACAGGCGCCAATTTATAATTGTAACGAATAGTATTTTAATTAAAACATTTTGAAAACACACAGTTTGGAACGGGACGTTTCACAAGAGTGACATCCATGGCGCCAATTTATAATTGTAACGAATATTATTTGAATTAAAACGTTTTTAAAATATATACGCACTCCGGGCGTTGCCCGGGCCATTCGTCTAGTTATTATATATTTGGTTAACCCAGGTTACTGTGGAGTATTACATTATTATATATTTGGTTAACCCAGGTTACTGTGGAGTATTACATTATTATATATATGGTTAACCCAGGTTACTGAGGAGTATTACATTATTATATATTTGGTTAACCCAGGTTACTGTGGAGTATTACATTATTATATATTTGGTTAACCCAGGTTACTGTGAAGTATTACATTATTATATATTTGGTTAACCCAGGTTACTGTGGAGTATTACATCTACTTATATATTTGGTTAACCCAGGTTACTGTGGAGTATTACATTATTATATATTTGGTTAACCCAGGTTACTGTGGAGTATTACATTATTATATATTTGGTTAACCCAGGTTACTGTGGAGTATTACATCTACTTATATATTTGGTTAACCCAGGTTACTGTGGAGTATTACATTATTATATATTTGGTTAACCCAGGTTACTGTGGAGTATTACATTATTATATATTTGGTTAACCCAGGTTACTGTGAAGTATTACATTATTATATATTTGGTTAACCCAGGTTACTGTGGAGTATTACATTATTATATATTTGGTTAACCCAGGTTACTGTGAAGTATTACATTATTATATATTTGGTTAACCCAGGTTACTGTGGAGTATTACATTATTATATATTTGGTTAACCCAGGTTACTGTGAAGTATTACATTATTATATATTTGGTTAACCCAGGTTACTGTGGAGTATTACATTATTATATATTTGGTTAACCCAGGTTACTGTGGAGTATTACATTATTATATATTTGGTTAACCCAGGTTACTGTGAAGTATTACATTATTATATATTTGGTTAACCCAGGTTACTGTGGAGTATTACATTATTATATATTTGGTTAACCCAGGTTACTGTGGAGTATTACATTATTATATATTTGGTTAACCCAGGTTACTGTGGAGTATTACATTATTATATATTTGGTTAACCCAGGTTACTGTGGAGTATTACATTATTATATATTTGGTTAACCCAGGTTACTGTGGAGTATTACATCTACTTATATATTTGGTTAACCCAGGTTACTGTGGAGTATTACATTATTATATATTTGGTTAACCCAGGTTACTGTGAAGTATTACATTATTATATATTTGGTTAACCCAGGTTACTGTGGAGTATTACATCTACTTATATATTTGGTTAACCCAGGTTACTGTGGAGTATTACATTATTATATATTTGGTTAACCCAGGTTACTGTGGAGTATTACATTATTATATATTTGGTTAACCCAGGTTACTGTGGAGTATTACATCTACTTATATATTTGGTTAACCCAGGTTACTGTGGAGTATTACATTATTATATATTTTGTTAACCCAGGTTACTGTGAAGTATTACATTATTATATATTTGGTTAACCCAGGTTACTGTGGAGTATTACATCTACTTATATATTTGGTTAACCCAGGTTACTGTGGAGTATTACATTATTATATATTTGGTTAACCCAGGTTACTGTGGAGTATTACATTATTATATATTTGGTTAACCCAGGTTACTGTGGAGTATTACATTATTATATATTTGGTTAACCCAGGTTACTGTGAAGTATTACATTATTATATATTTGGTTAACCCAGGTTACTGTGGAGTATTACATTATTATATATTTGGTTAACCCAGGTTACTGTGGAGTATTACATTATTATATATTTGGTTAACCCAGGTTACTGTGGAGTATTACATTATTATATATTTGGTTAACCCAGGTTACTGTGAAGTATTACATTATTATATATTTGGTTAACCCAGGTTACTGTGGAGTATTACATTATTATATATTTGGTTAACCCAGGTTACTGTGAAGTATTACATTATTATATATTTGGTTAACCCAGGTTACTGTGGAGTATTACATTATTATATATTTGGTTAACCCAGGTTACTGTGGAGTATTACATCTACTTATATATTTGGTTAACCCAGGTTACTGTGAAGTATTACATTATTATATATTTGGTTAACCCAGGTTACTGTGAAGTATTACATTATTATATATTTGGTTAACCCAGGTTACTGTGGAGTATTACATTATTATATATTTGGTTAACCCAGGTTACTGTGGAGTATTACATCTACTTATATATTTGGTTAACCCAGGTTACTGTGGAGTATTACATCTACTTATATATTTGGTTAACCCAGGTTACTGTGAAGTATTACATTATTATATATTTGGTTAACCCAGGTTACTGTGAAGTATTACATTATTATATATTTGGTTAACCCAGGTTACTGTGGAGTATTACATTATTATATATTTGGTTAACCCAGGTTACTGTGGAGTATTACATTATTATATATTTGGTTAACCCAGGTTACTGTGGAGTATTACATTATTATATATTTGGTTAACCCAGGTTACTGTGGAGTATTACATCTACTTATATATTTGGTTAACCCAGGTTACTGTGGAGTATTACATTATTATATATTTGGTTAACCCAGGTTACTGTGGAGTATTACATTATTATATATTTGGTTAACCCAGGTTACTGTGGAGTATTACATCTACTTATATATTTGGTTAACCCAGGTTACTGTGGAGTATTACATCTACTTATATATTTGGTTAACCCAGGTTACTGTGGAGTATTACATCTACTTATATATTTGGTTAACCCAGGTTACTGTGAAGTATTACATTATTATATATTTGGTTAACCCAGGTTACTGTGGAGTATTACATCTACTTATATATTTGGTTAACCCAGGTTACTGTGGAGTATTACATTATTATATATTTGGTTAACCCAGGTTACTGTGAAGTATTACATTATTATATATTTGGTTAACCCAGGTTACTGTGAAGTATTACATTATTATATATTTGGTTAACCCAGGTTACTGTGAGTATTACATCTACTTATATATTTGGTTAACCCAGGTTACTGTGAAGTATTACATTATTATATATTTGGTTAACCCAGGTTACTGTGAAGTATTACATTATTATATATTTGGTTAACCCAGGTTACTGTGGAGTATTACATTATTATATATTTGGTTAACCCAGGTTACTGTGGAGTATTACATCTACTTATATATTTGGTTAACCCAGGTTACTGTGAAGTATTACATTATTATATATTTGGTTAACCCAGGTTACTGTGGAGTATTACATCTACTTATATATTTGGTTTAACCCAGGTTACTGTGAAGTATACATTATTATATATTTGGTTAACCCAGGTTACTGTGAAGTATTACATTATTGTATATTTGGTTAACCCAGGTTACTGTGGAGTATTACATTATTATATATTTGGTTAACCCAGGTTACTGTGGAGTATTACATTATTATATATTTGGTTAACCCAGGTTACTGTGAGTATTACATTATTATATATTTGGTTAACCCAGGTTACTGTGGAGTATTACATTATTATATATTTGGTTAACCCAGGTTACTGTGGAGTATTACATCTACTTATATATTTGGTTAACCCAGGTTACTGTGGAGTATTACATTATTAATATTTGGTTAACCCAGGTTACTGTGGAGTATTACATCTACTTATATATTTGGTTAACCCAGGTTACTGTGAAGTATTACATCTACTTATATATTTGGTTAACCCAGGTTACTGTGGAGTATTACATCTACTTATATATTTGGTTAACCCAGGTTACTGTGAAGTATTACATTATTATATATTTGGTTAACCCAGGTTACTGTGAAGTATTACATTATTATATATTTGGTTAACCCAGGTTACTGTGGAGTATTACATTATATATTTGGTTAACCCAGGTTACTGTGAAGTATTACATTATTATATATTTGGTTAACCCAGGTTACTGTGAAGTATTACATTATTATATATATTTGGTTAACCCAGGTTACTGTGGAGTATTACATTATTTATATTTGGTTAACCCAGGTTACTGTGGAGTTTATATACATCTTACTTATATATTTGGTTAACCCAGGTTACTGTGGAGTATTACATCTACTTATATATTTGGTTAACCCAGGTTACTGTGAAGTATTACATTATTATATATTTGGTTAACCCAGGTTACTGTAGAGTATTACATTATTATATATTTTGGTTAACCCAGGTTACTGTGAGTATAACATTATTATATATTTGGTTAACCCAGGTTACTGTGAAGTATTACATTATTATATATTTGGTTAACCCAGGTTACTGTGAAGTAGTACATTATTAAATAATTTGGTTAACCCAGGTTACTGTGGAGTAATACATTATTATATAATTGTTAACCCAGGTTACTGTGGAGTATTACATTATTATATATTTGGTTAACCCAGGTTACTGTTGGAAGTATTACATTATTATATATTTGGTTAACCCAGGTTACTGTGGAGTATTACATGATTATATATTGGGTTAACCCAGGTTACTGTGGAGTAATTACAACTACTTAAATTTGGTTAACCCAGGTTACTGTGAAGTATTACATTATTATATATTTGGGTTACCCAGGTTACTGTGGAGTATTACATTATTATATATTTTGTTAACCCAGGTTACTGTGGAGTATTACATTATTATATATTTGGTTAACCCAGGTTACTGTGGAGTATTACATTATTATATATTTGGTTAACCCAGGTTACTGTGGAGTATTACATTATTATTATATTTGGTTAACCCAGGTTACTGTGGTAGTATTACATTATTATATATTTGTTAAACCCAGGTTACTGTGGAGTATTACATCTACTTATATATTTGGTTAACCCAGGTTACTGTGGAGTATTACATTATTATATATTTGGTTAACCCAGGTTACTGTGAAGTATTACATTATTATATATTTGGTTAACCCAGGTTACTGTGGAGTATTACATTATTATATATTTGGTTAACCCAGGTTACTGTGGAGTATTACATTATTATATATTTGGTTAACCCAGGTTACTGTGGAGTATTACATTATTATATATTTGGTAACCCAGGTTACTGTGGAGTATTACATCTACTTATATATTTGGTTAACCCAGGTTACTGTGGAGTATTACATCTACTTATATATTTGGTTAACCCAGGTTACTGTGAAGTATTACATTATTATATATTTGGTTAACCCAGGTTACTGTGAAGTATTACATTATTATATATTTGGTTAACCCAGGTTACTGTGAAGTATTACATTATTATATATTGGTTAACCCAGGTTACTGTGAAGTATTACATTATTATATATTTGGTTAACCCAGGTTACTGTGAAGTATTACATTATTATATATTTGGTTAACCCAGGTTACTGTGGAGTATTACATTATTATATATTTGTTAACCCAGGTTACTGTGGAGTATTACATTATTATATATTTGGTTAACCCAGGTTACTGTGGAGTATTACATTATTATATATTTGGTTAACCCAGGTTACTGTGGAGTATTACATTATTATATATTTGGTTAACCCAGGTTACTGTGGAGTATTACATTATTAATATTTTGGTAACCAGGTTACTGTGAGTATTACATTATTATATATTTGGTTAAACCCAGGTTACTGTGAAGTATTACATTATTATATATTTGGTTAACCCAGGTTACTGTGGAGTATTACTTATTTTATATTTTGTTAACCCAGGTTACTGTGGAGTATTACTTTATTAATATTTGGTTAACCCAGGTTACTGTGAGTATTACATTATTATATATTTGGTTAACCCAGGTTACTGTGGAGTATTACATTATTATATATTTGGGTTAACCAGGTTACTGTGGAGTATTACATCTACTTATATATTTTGGTTAACCCAGGTTACTGTGGAGTAGTACATTATTAATATATTTGGTTAACCCAGGTTACTGTGAAGTATTACATTATTATATATTTGGTTAACCCAGGTTACTGTGGAGTATTACATTACTTATATATTTGGTTAACCCAGGTTACTGTGAGTATACATATTTATATATTTGGTTAACCCAGGTTACTGTGGAGTATTACATTATTATATATTTGGTTAACCCAGGTTACTGTGGAGTATTACATCTACTTATATATTTGGTTAACCCAGGTTACTGTGGAGTATTACATTATTATATATTTGGTTAACCCAGGTTACTGTGGAGTATACATTATTATATATTTGGTTAACCCAGGTTACTGTGGAGTATTACATTATTATATATTTGGTTAACCCAGGTTACTGTGGAGTATTACATTATTATATATTGGTTAACCCAGGTTACTGTGGAGTATTACATTATTATATATTTGGTTAACCCAGGTTACTGTGGGTATTACATCTACTTATATATTTGGTTAACCCAGGTTACTGTGAAGTATTACATTATTATATATTTGGTTAACCCAGGTTACTGTGGAGTATTACATCTACTTATATATTTGGTTAACCCAGGTTACTGTGGAGTATTACATTATTATATATTTGGTTAACCCAGGTTACTGTGAAGTATTTACATTATTAAATATTTGGTTAACCCAGGGTTACGGTGTGTTACATTATTAATATTTGGTTAACCCAGGTTACTGTGGAGTATTACATTATTATATATTTGGTTAACCCCAGGTTACTGTGTAGTATTACATCTATTATATATTTGGTTAACCCAGTTACTGTGAAGTATTACATTATTATATATTGTGGTTAACCCAGGTTACTGTGGAGTATTACATTATTATATATTTGGTTAACCCAGGTTACTGTGGAGTATTACATTATTATATATTTGGTTAACCCAGGTTACTGTGGGAGTATTACATTATTAAATATTTGGTTAACCCAGTTACTGTGGAGTATTACACTATATTATATATTTGGTTAACCCAGGTTACTGTGGAGTATTACATTATTATATAATTGGTTAACCCAGGTTACTGTGGAGTATTACATTATTATATATTTGGTTAACCCAGGTACTGTGAATATTACATTATTATATATTTGGGTAACCCAGGTTTACTGTGATGTATTACATTATTATATATTTGGTTAACCCAGGTTACTGTGGAGTATTACATTATTATATATTTGGTTAACCCAGGTTACTGTGAAGTATTACATTATTATATATTTGGTTAACCCAGGTTACTGTGGAGTATTACATTATTATATATTTGGTTAACCCAGGTTACTGTGGAGTATACATCTACTTATATATTTGGTTAACCCAGGTTACTGTGGAGTATTACATTATTATATATTTGGTTAACCCAGGTTACTGTGGAGTATTACATTACTTATATATTTGGTTAACCCAGGTTACTGTGAAGTATTACATTACTTATATATTTGGTTAACCCAGGTTACTGTGGAGTATTACATTACTTATATATTTGGTTAACCCAGGTTACTGTGGAGTATTACATTATTATATATTTGGTTAACCCAGGTTACTGTGAAGTATTACATTACTTATATATTTGGTTAACCCAGGTTACTGTGGAGTATTACATTACTTATATATTTGGTTAACCCAGGTTACTGTGAAGTATTACATTATTATATATTTGGTTAACCCAGGTTACTGTGGAAGTATTACATTATTATATATTTGGTTAACCCAGGTTACTGTGGAGTATTACATTATTATATATTTGGTTAACCCAGGTTACTGTGGAGTATTACATTATTATATATTTGGTTAACCCAGGTTACTGTGGAGTATTACATTACTTATATTTTTGGTTAACCCAGGTTACTGTGAAGTATTACATTATTATATATTTGGTTAACCCAGGTTACTGTGGAGTATTACATCTCTTATATATTTGGTTAACCCAGGTTACTGTGGAGTATTACATTATTATATATTGGTTACCCAGGTTACTGTGGAGTATTACAATTATTATATATTTGGTTAACCCAGGTTACTGTGAGTATTACATAATTATATATTTGGTTAACCCAGGTTACTGTGGAGTATTACATCTACTTATATATTTGGTTAACCCAGGTTACTGTGGAGTATTACATCTACTTATATAATTGGTTAACCCAGGGTTACTGTGGAGTATTACATTATTATATATTTGGTTTAACCCAGGTTCGGTGGAGTATAACATCTAACTTATCTATTTGGTTATCCCAGGTTACTGTGTAGTATTACATTTTACCCAGTTACTTATATATTTGGTTAACCCAGGTTACTGTGGAGTATTACATTACTTATATATTTGGGTTAACCAGGTTACTGTGAGTATTACATTATTATATAGTTTGGTTAAACCCAGGTTACTGTGGCAGTATTACAATATTATATATTTGGTTAACCCAGGTTACTGTGGAGTATTACATTATTATATATTAGGTTAACCCAGGTTACTGTGAGTATTACATCTACTTATATATTTGGTTAACCCGGTTACTGTGAGTATTACATATTTAAAATATTTGGTTAACCCAGGATACTAGTGGAGTATTACAATCTACTTATATATTTGTTAACCCAGGTTACTGTTGGGAGTATTACATCTACTTATTATATTTGGTTAACCCAGGTTACTGTGGAGTATTACAAGCTACTTATATATGTGGTTAATCCAGGTTACTGTGAAGTATTACATTATTATATATTTGGTTAACCCAGGTTACTGTGAAGTATTACATTATTATATATTTGGTTAACCCAGGTTACTGTGGAGTATTACATTATTATATATTGGTTAACCCAGGTTACTGTGGAGTATTACATTATTATATATTTGGTTAACCCAGGTTACTGTGGAGTATTACATCTACTTATATTTGGTTAACCCAGGTTACTGTGGAGTATTACATCTACTTATATATTTGGTTAACCCAGGTTACTGTGAAGTATTACATTATTATATATTTGGTTAACCCAGGTTACTGTGAAGTATTACATTATTATATATTTGGTAACCCAGGTTACTGTGAAGTATTACATTATTATATATTTGGTTAACCCAGGTTACTGTGAAGTATTACATTATTATATATTTGGTTAACCCAGGTTACTGTGGGAGTATTACATTATTATATATTTGGTTAACCAGGTTACTGTGGAGTATTACATTATTATATATTGGTTAACCCAGGTTACTGTGGAGTATTACATCTACTTATATATTTGGTTAACCCAGGTGACTGTGGAGTATTACTTATTATATATTTGGTTAACCCAGGTTACTGTGGAGTATTACATTATTATATATTTGGTTAACCCAGGTTACTGTGGAGTATTACATCTATTATATATTTGGTTAACCCAGGTTACTGTGGAGTATTACATCTACTTATATATTTGGTTAACCCAGGTTACTGTGAGTATTACATTATTATATATTTGGTTAACCCAGGTTACTGTGAAGTATTACATTATTATATATTTGGTTAACCCAGGTTACTGTGGAGTATTACATTATTATATATTTGGTTAACCCAGGTTACTGTGGAGTATTACATTATTATATATTTGGTTAACCCAGGTTACTGTGGAGTATTACATCTACTTATATATTTGGTTAACCCAGGTTACTGTGGAGTATTACATATTATATATTTGGTTAACCCAGGTTACTGTGGAAGTATTACATCTACTTATTATTTGGTTAACCCAGGTTACTGTGGAGTATTACATTATTATATTTGGTTAACCCAGGTTACTGTGAAGTATTACATTATTATATTTGGTTAACCCAGGTTACTGTGGAGTATTACATTATTATATATTTGGTTAACCCAGGTTACTGTGGAGTATTACATTATTATATATTTGGTTAACCCAGGTTACTGTGGAGTATTACATTATTATATATTTGGTTAACCCAGGTTACTGTGGAGTATTACATCTACTTATATATTTGGTTAACCCAGGTTACTGTGGAGTATTACATTATTATATATTTGGTTAACCCAGGTTACTGTGGAGTATTACATTATTATATATTTGGTTAACCCAGGTTACTGTGGAGTATTACATTATTTATATATTTGGTTAACCCAGGTTACTGTGGAGTATTACATTTTATATATTTGGTTAACCCAGGTTACTGTGGAGTATTACATTATTATTATATTTGGTTAACCCAGGTTACTGTGGAGTATTACATTATTATATATTTGGTTAACCCAGGTTACTGTGAAGTATTACATTATTATATATTTGGTTAACCCAGGTTACTGTGAAGTATTACATTATTATATATTTGGTTAACCCAGGTTACTGTGAAGTATTACATTATTATATATTTGGTTAACCCAGGTTACTGTGGAGTATTACATTATTATATATTTGGTTAACCCAGGTTACTGTGGAGTATTACATCTACTTATTATTTGGTTAACCCAGGTTACTGTGGAGTATTACATCTACTTATATATTTGGTTAACCCAGGTTACTGTGGAGTATTACATTATTATATATTTGGTTAACCCAGGTTACTGTGGAGTATTACATCTACTTATATATTTGGTTAACCCAGGTTACTGTGAAGTATTACATCTACTTATATATTTGGTTAACCCAGGTTACTGTGGAGTATTACATTATTATATATTTGGTTACCCAGGTTACTGTGAAGTATTACATTATTATATATTTGGTTAACCCAGGTTACTGTGGAGTATTACATCTACTTATATATTTGGTTAACCCAGGTTACTGTGGAGTATTACATCTACTTATATATTTGGTTAACCCAGGTTACTGTGGAGTATTACATCTACTTATATATTTGGTTAACCCAGGTTACTGTGAAGTATTACATTATTATATATTTGGTTACCCAGGTTACTGTGGAGTATTACATCTACTTATATATTTGGTTAACCCAGGTTACTGTGGAGTATTACATTATTATATATTTGGTTAACCCAGGTTACTGTGGAGTATTACATTATTATATATTTGGTTAACCCAGGTTACTGTGGAGTATTACATTATTATATATTTGGTTAACCCAGGTTACTGTGGAGTATTACATTATTATATATTTGGTTAACCAGGTTACTGTGGAGTATTACATTATTATATATTTGGTTAACCCAGGTTACTGTGAAGTATTACATTATTATATATTTGGTTAACCCAGGTACTGTGGAGTATTACATTATTATATATTTGGTTAACCCAGGTTACTGTGGAGTATTACATTATTATATATTTGGTTAACCCAGGTTACTGTGAAGTATTACATTATTATATATTTGGTTAACCCAGGTTACTGTGAAGTATTACATTATTATATATTTGGTTAACCCAGGTTACTGTGGAGTATTACATTATTATATATTTGGTTAACCCAGGTTACTGTGGAGTATTACATTATTATATATTTGGTTAACCCAGGTTACTGTGGAGTATTACATTATTATATATTTGGTTAACCCAGGTTACTGTGGAGTATTACATCATTATATATTTGGTTAACCCAGGTTACTGTGGAGTATTACATTATTATATATTTGGTTAACCCAGGTTACTGTGGAGTATTACATTATTATATATTTGGTTAACCCAGGTTCCCTGAGTATTACTTTATAATATATTTGGTCATATGGCAGTAGGACACCATTCAGATGGCAAATAACAAGATGACTTAGACAGACAGAAGGGACAGGACATTTATTAATTGATATTAAGAGTCTGGTGTTAATTGAATTATTAATATAATTGGGACTATTGTTGATTAAATTATTTATATAATCTGGATGATTGTTAATTGTATTATTGATATAATTGGGCCCATTGTTAATTAAATTATTGATATAATTTGGCCCATTGTTAATTGCATTATTGATATAATTGGGCCATTGTTAATTAAATTATTGATATAATTATCCCCATTGTTAATTATATTATGATATATGTGGATGATTGTTAATTGCATTATTGAGATAATTGGGCCTTTGTTAATTAAATTATTGATATATGTGAATGATTGTTAATTGCATTATTGAGATAATTGGGCCCATTGTTAATTATATTATTGATATATGTGGATGATTGTTAATTGCATTATTGAGATAATTGGGCTATTGTTAATTATTTATTGATATATGTGGATGATTGTTAATTGTATTATTGTGATAATTGGGCCATTGTTAATTATATTATTGATATATGTGGATGATTGTTAATTGCATTATTGAGATAATTGGGCCATTGTTAATTATTTTATTGATATATGTGGATGATTGTTAATTGCATTATTGAGATAATTGGGCCCATTGTTAATTATATTATTGATATATGTGGATGATTGTTAATTGCATTATTGAGATAATTGGGCTATTGTTAATTATTTTATTGATATATGTGGATGATTGTTAATTGCATTATTGAGATAATTGGGCTATTGTTAATTATTTTATTGATATATGTGGATGATTGTTAATTGTATTATTGTGATAATTGGGCCATTGTTAATTATATTATTGATATATGTGGATGATTGTTAATTGCATTATTGAGATAATTGGGCCATTGTTAATTATTTTATTGATATATGTGGATGATTGTTAATTGCATTATTGAGATAATTGGGCCCATTGTTAATTATTTTATTGATATATGTGGATGATTGTTAATTGCATTATTGATATAATTGGGCCATTGTTAATTATTTTATTGATATATGTGGATGAATGTTAATTGCATTATTGCGATAATTGGGCCATTGTTAATTATATTATTGATATATGTGGATGATTGTTAATTGCATTATTGATATAATTGGATCATTGTTAATTAAATTTTTGATATAATTGGGCCCATTATTAATTAAACTATTTATATATTGGGATTGAATTGTTAATGATGTTTATAATGATTGGGATTATTGATAATTATATTGATAATCCCATATTCAATCCCAATATATAAATAATATAATTAACAATGGGCCCAATTATATTTGGACTACTTATTACAAAAATCATAAAGCGCTGCAACTCTTTTTAAAAAGTTTTAAATGCAGCATTACAGTAGAACCTCTCTAATTGCAGAGCCAAAGTGTCCTTTAGGGAGAGGTGTCCTCTTACCGGAGAGTTGATAAATTGTAAAAATGGTAATTTTGCAAATGAAAACTGTCCTTTGTGGAGAGGTGTCTGCTAGCGGGGTGTCCGCTAAAGGGAGGTTCTACTGTATATGATTTTTGTAATTTGTCGCAATCCTGTAATAATGAATTGGATTTGTGGAATTGTATTTGGAATTATTGATAATTGGGATTATTGTTGATTGGTACAACCATTATCTGGAATTATTGATAATGGGGATTATTGTTGATTGGTACAACCATTATCTGGGATTATTGATAATTGGGATTATTGTTGATTGGCACAACCATTATCTGGGATTATTGATAATTGGGATTATTGTTGATTGGTACAACCATTATCTGGGATTATTGATAATTGGGATTATTGTTGATTGGCACAACCATTATCTGGGATTATTGATAATTGGGATTATTGTTGATTGGCACAACCATTATCTGGGATTATTGTTGATTGGTACAACCATTATCTGGGATTATTGATAATTGGGATTATTGTTGATTGGTGCAACCATTATCTGGGATTATTGATAATTGGGATTATTGTTGATTGGCACAACCATTATCTGGGATTATTGTTGATTGGTACAACCATTATCTGGGATTATTGATAATTGGGATTATTGTTGATTGGCACAGCCATTATCTGGGATTATTGTTGATTGGTACAACCATTATCTGGGATTATTGATAATTGGGATTATTGTTGATTGGCACAACCATTATCTGGGAATATTGATAATTGGGATTATTGTTGATTGGCACAACTATTATCTGGGATTATTGATAATTGGGATTATTGTTGATTGGCACAACCATTATCTGGGATTATTGATAATTGGGATTATTGTTGATTGGCACAACCATTTTCTGGGATTATTGATAATTGGGATTATTGTTGATTGGCACAACCATTTTCTGGGATTATTGATAATTGGGATTATTGTTGATTGGCACAACCAATATCTGGGATTATTGATAATTGGGATTATTGTTGATTGGCACAACCATTATCTGGGATTATTGATAATTGGGATTATTGTTGATTGGCACAACCAATATCTGGGATTATTGATAATTGGGATTATTGTTGATTGGCACAACCATTATCTGGGATTATTGATAATTGGGATTATTGTTGATTGGCACAACCATTTTCTGGGATTATTGATAATTGGGATTATTGTTGATTGGCACAACCAATATCTGGGATTATTGTTGATTGGTACAACCATTATCTGGGATTATTGTTAATTGGGATTATTGTTGATTGGCACAGCATTATCTGGGATTATTGTTGATTGGCACAACCATTATCTGGGATTATTGATTAATTGGGACTACTTTAAATTAGTTTATTGATATTTGGGACTACTCATATAATAGATAATATACATTTTCTACCACATATTTGATAGCTTAATAAATGATATTAAATGTAGTTTTAAGTAGACAATTGGTAAACAATCCTGGAGTATGTTGAGTGAAGAGAAAAACACCAAGTTTGGGCTATACTTTTATTGCTATCCTTATAATTCCATTAAATAGAGAGCAAGATATACTTTGCAACATTGAATAAAATCCTGTAATCTTTAGATATAACAGAGTTTGGGGGTACAGAGATAACTACTCTGTGATTACAAAAAAATAATAATTAAATAAATTCTAAATATAATGAATAAGGCAAAAATATAAATAAATAATTAAAAAAAGAGGAATGTCACTTAAGCAAATTATTCATTAGATCCGTACATATTTACATATCGGCAAAAAAAACAACAACAACAATAAAATTGTTTATCTGTACAGAAAAAAATGAAGAGAGGAAAAAAAAAATTGAATTCCTGGGTTCTCAACAAATAAAGGTTTACAATAGAGGTAAAGGGGGGGGGGGGGGGGGGTTATGGAATAAAAGGATTTATTAGAGGCCTGTAGTAAATAGATATTCGTGCAAATAGCAACAGTTGTGCCGCCGTTATAATAATCCTGCGCCATCTTCATAATCTTCTTCTTCTTTGTTAGCTGCGGCAGCTGCAGAACTTTCCCCGGAAGTTTTGGCGAGATATGCAGATTCCTTCTGATAGAGGGTTCGTGCCAGTTTGGCGTACTGGAAACAAACAGGAGACCATAACAGATTTATAACAGTAAATTTATGAGAGGCTCAGTTTTTCAGGCTGGAGAGGATATCACGATGCTATATCATGGTTTGTGAAAAAATTTTCATTCCAAAGAAGAGAGTTATACAATCACAGGAGAAGTTATACATACAGTAAAACCCCTCTATAGCGAACCCCAATGGGACTGAACCTTTGGTTTACTATAGCCATGGATTGTTATGACCAAACTCCGCCTTTGGCAGTCCCAAGTCCCGGATGAAAAAGGAGGAGGGGGAGCAGTAACAAGCTCACTAAAAAACCTGGGCTCAGCTGATAGTACCCTGTAAGGGCTCCTGATCCAGGGATACAGGATGAGCAGCGTTTGTACTCCATGTTAGGAGCAGCTGCACATGGCATCTGTTCCTCATGTCAAAGGCGGCCATTTATTTTGAGCTAAGTCGGTCTGCCACTGAGTAGTGCTCCTAGTCTTAATGACAAAGGCAGATGCATTCTACCAGTCATGATGGCTGTCAAATCTCTCTGCTATGCTGCATCACCTCTTGCGCAGGCTCTACAAACTTGATACCCTAATATGATTGAGTGGAGATAAGAAAGAGGAAGTTCTAACCATAGTTCACTGTATTATAAAATAAAAATGGGGATTATTTCAGGTTTGTTATAAGGGAAGGTTCATTATATCCCAGGTTCGTTTTAGCAGGGTTTTACTGTATATTGAATTGATTTGAATTTAAAATAATGTAGTAAAGAAATGAAGAATTCTTATTATATTATATATATAAATAAAATTATTTTCATAGAGATTTAAATTGCATTCAAATATATTTTTTTTTTTGCTTATCCCTAAGTACACGTGGTACAGGCCATGATAATCATGGTGGGTAGTTAGCGACTGCTTTTACTGTAAGCGCACCACATGTCTACACATGTGAAAAGCAGTTCGACTTTGCACGTACAAATGTGCCAGAGCCCCGTTTGGTTACTTGCACTTGCTGGTGGGGTTGGACTTTTGCAAGAATTGGGGGTCATTGGAGCATTTTTTTTTTTTAAACAGAAAAAAGTGTCCAATGCGGGAATCGAACCTGGGTCGTAGTGGGCGAAAACCAAACGGTTTAACCAGCCTTCCACCGACCCCCAATTCAAATATTAAAAATATATAATACAATAATTGAATTTAGATTTAAGATATTTTGGATCCACAGACAGTTGATCATCTCCTCTTCAGCTGTCCAGCATTCCTGAGACATAGGATACAAACAGCTATCCTGCTTGGACTGACCCACCTCAACCCTACATCTATGGTCAGACTGAGCATGGAACTTCCTGGTCAACTGTTTCAACTCAGCAATCAAAACAGAAAAGGATTAAAAGTGCTCAACACCAGTCCATACTGGTGAGCTTGACTTCCCAAGTTGGTGTTCTTTGCTCCCTGGGTTATAACTATCTCTCTCTTTATTAGTTTTAATTTGGTTTTACATTAAATAAATTGACATGTCTCATCCTGAAGTTTGTCTTTCCTAAATTTCTATGTTACAATATAATTATGTCTCTCTCTCTTTTAATCTTATTTATTTCATATTTATTAAATTTTGTATTTAAACTTATATGGGGACATTGTAATAAAATTGTTTCAATCTCAATCCCTCTATCATTTATATAATTGCTTAAAATACCTTTCCAATAGTTCATCTTCAGTATCAGTAGAAAACAAAAGAGAAGAATACCATAATAGAGTGGTATGGTGGATTAAACTGATTATACTCTATAGATTGAAGTAACACTAATAAGATTTTAAACAGGCCATCTCAATCCATTGAAGATAGAAAATATTGTCACTGTAGAGAAGTATTCCAAAAGCTTAATTAAAAATAATTAATTAATTAATTAAACTTATATATTACAAAATTTTTAATTAAAAAGGCATATATTGGATCAAAATATCATTTATTTTACCAATATTGTTGTTGTTGTTGACACACTTTAAAATGTTATAACACCTTGATAAAGGTTGGCGTTCAGCCAACTGAAATATTGGTAAAATAAATGATATTTTGATCCAATATATGCCTTTTTAATTAAAGATTTATCTATGGATTGCTCTATTTTCAAAAATATTACAAAATGTATCAAAGGATTTTTCAAGTGGTAATTTACAATCATGGTAAGGGGTGATGACTATGCAAATATTTATGATGATAAACAACAGAATATTTAAAATAATTATTCAGTGAAAATATCAACGAAATCTACCCCACTTGCCCAAAATATAGCTTGACACCTACAGCTCCAAAACACATTTTGGCTTGCATTAGATGTACTAAACAGGACCTTTGGGAGAGTCAGCTGCTTTTCATAAAACAGCTAGAGGAGCATGAACTCATGGAATTGGTGTAATCTTTACACAAGGGGATAAGAAACAACAACAGATTGAAGTAAGAAAGGTAACTGGATCCATCCTACAATACAATACAGTGTGAGAAGTCACTCACCTCAGTGTCCATGTGTTTGATGAAGGGGTTATCCAGGGCAGAAGTCACCAAGCTAGGGTCCCCCTCCTCCACTCCCTCCAGTAGCTGGGAGATGGTGCTCTGTTCCTCCGGCTCCATGTAACTGCCGCAGGAATCCATCACTTCAAACCACTTTTTTTTTAAAAAGAAAATACTTGATAAACAGGACCTTTGGGAGAGGACGCTGCTTATTATCAAACAGCTCAAGGAGCATGGGGAACTCATGGAATTCGTGTAATCTTTACATAAGGGAATAAGAAACAATAACAAAAAAGACATTTTACAGTGACCTTTATTGAAGACACACAAGATAACCACAAGTGTAAACAAAATTGCCTGTGTCTCTTTAAAAAAACAAAACAAGATAAACAGAGAGAGACATCAAAGACTTTCCACTTTCTTAAGTTTTGTCCATGAGTATATGCAGGTTAGCTTTTCTTGATTAATCAAGAAAGGGTATTTGGTCAATATTCAGGAATAATTTTTAAATAATCAACGATGAATTGATTTTTATTCCAATAGATGGCGCAAACCATCAGCACAACTTTTAGTGTTATGATCAAGAGATACTTTTCTGCTTTTCACATAAGTAGACATGTGGTGCACTTACAGTAAAAGCAGTCGCCTACTTCTACCCACCATGATTACCATGGAATTCGTGTAATCTTTACACAAGGGGATAAGAAACAACAACAACATGTTTACCACCATGGCCTGTACCACATGTACTAGGGATAAGCAAAAAAAAATATATATATATACTTTTTTTCTTCTTCTTCTTTCTTATCTCCATACTGGGTGAAGTAGATTGCGTCTGCCTTTGTCATTAAGACTGGGAGCATTACTCAGTGGCAGGTCGACTTAGCTCCAAAAAAAAATGGCTGCCTCTGACATGAGGAACAACGCCATGGGCAGCCGCTCCTAACATGGAGTACAAACGCTGCTCATCCTGTATCCCTGGATTAAGAGCCCTTACAGGGTACTATCAGCCGGGCCAGCTGAGCCCAGGTTTTTTAGTGAGCTTGTTTATTGATCCCCCTCCTCCTTTTTCATCCGGGCTTGGGACTGGCAAAGGCGGAGTACTTTTTTTCTCAATTTCTCAGAGTGTCCACTGGAAGAGGGAGGTTCACAAAGTATAAGGCTTACCCTCCACCCTCATTGAAGGCTTTCTTAGCGGCCACGCTGTCGTCTCTGGTCAGATGAATGAGCACCAGCGCAATGACCAGCCGGCCCGCTGCGCGAGGTGCAGAAGTACTCTGGAGATAGTAGTTCAGTTCCTTCTTGACCCTTTCAGCTGCCTCATCGTACCTGCGCAGACAATCATGGAACCATTCGACCAAACTCACAGGAGTAAACCATAAGTTACAATTTGGATTATAGATTAGAAACAAAAAGTAACAAGACCAAATTTTTTAAAAATTATCCCTAGTACACGTGGTACAGGCCATGATAATCATGGTGGGTTGAAGTTGGCGACTGCTTTTACTGTAAGTGCACCACATGTTTACAAATGTGAAAAGCAGTTCGACTTTGCACTTACAAATGTGCCAGAGCCATGTTTGGTTACTTGCACTCAATGGGGGTTGGACTTTTCCAAGAAACACAAGACCAAATAAATAAATGGTGTATGTGTTTCAGTAACAGCATTGCTACCATCATCAGACAAAAGACTGAATAATGCTAACAATGGGTTCTTCAGTCTTTTGCCTGATGATGGTAACAATGCTGTTACTGAAATGCCACACACTATTTATTTATTTGGTTTTGGTATTTTTACCTAAAGTAAACCATATTTAAATAAAACTGGGCGACATTTCCATAACAACAATTAATAGTGAAATATGCCTTGAGTGACCTATCTGTTGCATAATGGCCCTTTGTGAAATTAACAATGGGAAAAGAAAGAAAATTCAGCATTATTACAGCAGAACAAATACTCTGTAAAAGACAACACCTAGTTACAGAGCCTAAGTGTCCTTTAGAGAGCAGCTACAGTGGAACTACCTCTCTGTAAAGGACAACACCTAGTTACAGAACCAAACTGTCCTTTAGATAGAGCTGTCCTCTTACCGAAGAGTAACTAATTAATAAAAAAGGTAATTAGGTGATGTGAAAACTATCCTTCATAGAGAGGTGTCCTATCATGGAGGTTCTACTGTACCAGGAAAAACACCACAGAGTAAAAAAAAAAAAAACGGAGAGAAAAGAAATAATTGACCTCTTGAGCAGCACCAGAAGTCTAGCAGCCTTGCCCAGGAATTCTGAGGCTTCTTTAGGTCGGTCTTCCAACTGTGGGACACAACACACACATGATGTCCTCAACTACATCATCTATTGATGGAGTTAAAAGGTGATTCATTAAACAGAATTACAATAGAACTAGAAAGATAGTGGACATTGCTGCTGCTGTGATAGAGATGTATGGAGATATCTGAGGCTCTTTATTGGACACGACAACAACAACAATACAGTATACACACCCAAGATAGTGGACATTGTGACTGCTGTGATAGAGATTTATGGAGACATCTGAGGCTCTTCATTGGACACGACAACAACAACAATACAGTATACACACCCAAGATAGTGGACATTGCTGCTGTTGTGATAGAGATGTATGGAGACATCTGAGGCTCTTCATTGGACACGACAACGACAACAATACAGTATACACACCCAAGATAGAGGACATTGCTGCTGTTGTGATAGAGAGGCATGGAGACATCTGAGGCTCTTCATTGGACACGACAACAACAACAATACAGTATACACATCCAAGATAGTGGACATTGCTGCTGCTGTGATAGAGATGTATGGAGACATCTGAGGCTCTTCATTGGACACGACAACGACAACAATACATTATACACACCCAAGATAGTGGACATTGCGACTGCTGTGATAGAGATGTATGGAAACATCTGAGGCTCTTCATTGGACACGACAACAACAACAATACAGTATACACATCCAAGATAGTGGACATTGCTGCTGCTGTGATAGAGATGTATGGAGACATCTGAGGCTCTTCATTGGACACGACAACGACAACAATACATTATACACACCCAAGATAGTGGACATTGCTGCTGCTGTGATAGGGATGCATGGATATATCTGAGGCTCTTCATTGGACACAACAACAACAACAGTAGAACAACCTCCCTGTAAAGGACAACACCTAATTGCATAACCAAAGTGTCCTTTAGGGAGAGGTGTCCCCTTACCTAGTTACTTATTTAGTTGTTAAATTGTAAAAATGGTAAATTTGAAAATAAAAACTGTCCTTTATAGAGAGGTGTTCTCTAACGCAAGTGTTCTCTCATGGAGGTTCTACTGTATATAACAAAGGCTATAAATGGATCTGTAAGAGAAAACTATAATGTATATTTACACTCATAGACGAAAATAAAGGACAAAATTTACAACATATCATATATATATGTTATATAATTAAAAAAGATAAAGAGATTTTCTGCTTGTATTTAGATCATGTTGAGGATCATGGTAATGCAGTCGTGGTTAAACATCTTGAAAGAATAATATTAAAAATGGTTTTGATCAGATATTTTTTTAATGGAACTTATGAACTATATAAAAAACATAATGCTGTAAAAGTACTGTTAAGGCGAGTAGAACAAGGTAAAACAAAAGATTATTTACATAATGTACAAAGGTTTTGAGCCGGCCATTGGGATAAAACAACAACGATTATTTATAAGGAAAGCGTGACCTCTGGCGGTCGATTTAACAGAGTATTTGTATCTATGAAATATAATTTCTCAAATAAAGTAATATTTTTATATAACATCTATATATATAAAAATGAATGTTTGTATGTTTGTTTGTCTGTCTGTCTGTTGGTATGACCTGTATACAAATTGGCAGTAGTTCACTAATTCAAACCAAAATTTCCATAAATAGGTAAAAAATAACGGGGAAGACGATAGGGTATTTTAAAAAATATATAAATCAATTATTAAAACTATATATTCCCACCGCGCGCGGTCCTGGCGTTGGTGACACAGCTGTGCCAAGTGCCAAAAGAGCCTCGCAGGTGACCTCCGGGAACTACGTCCATCTTCCATATGTAAAATACATTTAATCGTGTAAACCCGGGCGTTGCCCGGGTCATTCGTCTAGTATATATATATATGGATGTGTGATAATTAGAAATATTGATGTGCCATCGTGAATGAGCAAGTAGAAATTAAAGATAAATACACCCATGGACAAAACATGGAAGTTTCATATTTGATGTTGTCTGTCATCTCTATTTTTTTAAAGGAGACAGAGGCAATTTTGTTAACACTTGATTATCTCGTGTGTCTTTAATTAAGGTCAATGTTTAAGTGCAGCCTGGATATTTATAACTGGAATTTTAAAATGTAAAAATTCAAAATTTTTAAATATGATAGCTATTTAAATTTTTTTTTTCCTATTATTAAGTTTATAAGGAATATGTCTATGTGGGAAAGATGGATGATGGTGGTGTAGTCTTGGTTGGGTGACAAGGGTTCCATAGGGAATAAACAACACAACTGGATGGGTTTGAATAGGACCTGCTGAGGGGGGAGGAAAAAAGTTTGGCGGAGGCGGCTGGTCTTTCACATCTATGGAGCGTACACTACCTTGGTTGGAGCCTATGTTGAGCACACCTAGCTCGTAGAATGATCACCTACGTTCTGCATTTTTCTTGTCCGAGATAATCGCCATTGACTCTCTCGGACTTCTCATTGGCTGGGATCCTTACACGTGCCTTACTAATTTGTCATCCTTAAAGGTGATTGGCTCAGAACCTCCATTGCCGCCATGATTGCAATCTTCCAGGAAGAAGAATGCCTTTGAACTTAAGTTTTATGGGTCCAGGGCAGTGACCTTTATTTCCTGAATGATGCAATCATGTAACTTTGTTTCCTTCCATCTCAAGAGGCCTAAAGTTTATTAAACCTTTAGATGATACATGGTATTGTGGTGGGGGTACATAATCCTATATACAGATATCAGATATATTTACATTTTTAAGACAACCAGAATTAGTAAAATTAATCTATGGATTTCTTCTAGGATATCTAAGGTATTGTGATGGTAATTCTATCTTTCTGTTTATGCAACAACAACAAAAAGCCTTTATTTAGGGTCACTGACCTTATACAGGATTCACCAGAGGTATGCATAAGAACAAAGCAGTGAGACAAAGGAAACAACGATATAGACAGAAGAAAAAGAAAAAAAAAAGAACAAGAAAGAGAAAGGGGGAAGCAAGAAAACAACACAAAAAGAGTAGCAGTAAGAAAGTGAGGAGTGAGTGTCACTTGGCCTTCTTCTGAGATATGGACTTGTGGAAACCATAAAACGCCGTAGCAATATACTTATTCTGGGTCATATTGTCAATTATTGATGGAAGTGAAGCACAGAGTTGCCCAGTTTTGAGCATAAGGGTTCTTCTTTCAGAGCAGAGCAATCAAAAATATAGTGAGTCTTTCTGTTTATGCTATTATACTCATTAGCTATGAGAGATTCTAAAAGTAACTGTTGATATTTGTTCTTGATATTCTTGTAGTGGCATTTGGCTTCTGATATGTTAACATTATGACCAATACTATGAGCAACATGTTGATAGATCATGGATCTATATTATCTTGGATTATGGATAAAAGTCATTGTGTATCAAATATCTTTCAGAGTTATTGCCTGAATCCTGATATGTATACTTGAAAGGCACAACTTCCTTAAGTGTTGTCCATGAGTGTATCTTTCAGAGTTATTGTCTGAATCCCGATATACATGCTAAAAGATACAACTTCCTTAAGTTTTGTCCATGAGTGTATCTTTCAGAGTTATTGTCTGAATCCCGATATACATGCTAAATGGTACAAATTCCTTAAGTTTTGTCCATGAGTGTATCTTTCAGAGTTATTGCCTGAATCCCGATATACATGCTAAAAGGTACAACTTCCTTAAGTTTTTTTCTAAGAGTGTATCTTTCAGAGTTATTGTCTCAATCCCGATATATGTTGCTAAGAGGTACAACTTCCATAAGTTTTGTCCATGAGTGTAACACTAATATATAAATGTAAGAAGTTACCATAACAACTTCAGCAGCTCTTTCATACATGGAAATGGCTTTTTCAGGGAATTTGCCTTCCAAGATCCTGCAACAGAACAATTGTACAAGTTTTCCAAAGAGTACCAATGGGTGCAGCTAGAGTGATGTTAGCCCAACATGGATAGAAATAGAAGAAGAAATACAAGTCAGGGAGAGAAGATCTGTAGAGGACATGTAAAAATTATTGTTTTGTATTTCTATTTTATGTAAATTTTATTTGCTTTTAAAAAATCATATTTGTTTGTTGCAAATATGCAAAATTTTTATTATCTAATTTATATAAATATTTTCTCTATTTAATTGAATTCTTATTATTCTTCTTCTCATTCTTTTGGTTGTCTGAATATAATAGCAATAGCGAGATGTAGCCATAGTGATCGTAATAAAAAGGCTTGATTTTATAAAGAAATTATTTATGTGGAGTGTCGTTAATTAACCACCACAGATCTTTTTTTATATAAAACAACTATTATACAAGCAAGAAAGGTGTCTTGCCTGAAAGCTTGTACAATCCCATTCTTATATAAAGGAGCTCTTGTAAAACGAAAATTGCAAACAGATTTTTATGAATTTATATTTGTCAAATTATCATTGGTTAGCTTTTCTTGATTAATCAAGAATGGGTATTTGGCCAATTCTGGAATAATTAAAAATCAACGAGAATTGTTGATATTTATTCCGATAGATGGCGCAAGCCATTAGCAACTTTCAGTTGCACGATAAGGAGATGCCTTTTTCTTAAATTATCATTTAGTTGCCTAGCTTGCTTGCTCGATATTCTCTAGCTGTAGATAGTTTGGTTGATTTGTTAATATTTGTAGACTGGTCGTGGTGACGTCATCAATAAATACTTTCACATCTTCAGATATACAAGACTTGATGTCTACACTACTGTTGGATCCTATAGTTAATAATTTCCTTAAATTCAATTTTATATATGAAAATTAAGCCAAAAATATTCTAAATTCAATTGTACAATATAAATCTTTAATATGTAAATTTTAAAGCAATCAACATGTATGTAAATTTCTAGTTTGGTTAGTTAATAGTTTTTTGTTTTCTCTCTCTCTCTACCACTAGTATCAAAATCTAAGTCAAATTCATGTATTCAAAATTCATGTGGTAGCTACTCCTAACTCTAAAACCAAAAGACAATAAAATAATTCAAGACAAGTGGCAAAGTGCTTCTTAGTATCTTTTACTGAACATTGAAGCCACGAACAGTATGGTCCCTCGAGCCGGATACTTTAAAAAATTAAGGTAAGCCATTTGAAAACTTAAAATTCTTAAAATAAAGTCATGCCCAAATCTGAAGTTAAAATTCGGCACAAATTCAACTTTATTATTCAGGAAATAAAGGATCTGGAATCAGAGAAAAAAGCTATTGTAGAATCTAAAAACATACATGGATTAAAGCTATTCCAACAAGAAGTTAATGAAAGGAAAATTAGCCTAAATCAAGTTATCAACACATTATTAGAATCAGAGTTAGATGATACACAATATGACGATTATTCAAAGGCCAAGAAGGATATTTTTAATATGTTGGTGTCTATTGAAGAGGCTTTATCTTTGATTGAAACCAAAGAAAATACTCATAGTGACAAAAAACCTCTAGCAATGCCCGAATCCAATGTTAATTTACCTAAGATAAATTTACCCATTTTCAATGGTGATTCAGCCAATTGGCTTAGTTTTAGAGAAATATTTAACTCCACCATTAATTCAAATCAAACACTAACTGAAATACAAAAATTTCAATATCTAAATGCATCTGTTAAGGGTCCTGCGGAAAAGTTGATTCGGGGTTTTCCCATTTCTGACAAAAACTACCAGCAAGCATGGGATACCTTATGCAATAGATTTAATAACAGAAGAGAATTGGCTTTTTCACAAATCAACAAAATATTCTCCATAAGGCCATTAAAATCTATTTCGGCTGGTTCTCTCTATGAAATCCTTGATGTTTGCAATGAAGGCATTAGAAATTTCTCAGTGCTAGGACTTGAGAAAAACACATTAACAGATCTAATCCTGATCAATTTTTTTGAAAAAAGAATTGGTGAAGCCCTCAGGAAAGAATGGGAATTAACCCTTCAAAATGAAGAATATCCAACATTTGAAAACTTTGTGAATTTTTTAGAAAAACATGCTAGAAGCCTGCAAGGTATGAGAATTCCTTTGTTCCAGGAACAAAAAACCTCTAGCAAAAATATGATGGCTCACGGCCTTTATGTCATCAAATTCATAAACTAAATGACTGCCATAGATTCATAAATCTTCCCTTGCCTAAAAAATGGGAATTAGTTAAAAAACATAAACTTTGTCAAAATTGCCTTAGAGCAAATCATGAGATATCCAAATGTCTCATCACATCAAGATGTAAAAACTGCAAGCAGAACCATCATACTCTTCTGCATGAATACAACTCTGAACCATCCATTCCACAACCAACAACCTCTCAAGAGATGTTGATTTCAACAAATACCATCTGTAATGCGATGCCTTTGGAAACGGAAACAAATATTCTACTGTCAACAGCCCTTATTAAAGTTAAGGCGAAGGATGGCTCATTTGTGCTATGTAGAGCATTAGTGGACAATGGGTCCCAAATAAGCCTAATTTCAGAACAATGTTGCCACAAGTTAGGACTTGAAAAAAGGAAAAATTCTTATACACTAAAAGGTGTAGGTGACATTGTTGTCAACAGGACAACATCGCAGGTTGAAATAGAGTTCACCCCACATCATAATGATCAATTATTTTCTGCCAGAGCATTTGTGGTTGGGAGGGTAACTGCAGACCTTCCAAACTTCCAAATTCAGTCAGCAGACTTTCCTCATTTAGAAAATTTGCTCTTGGCAGACCCAGAATTCTATGTCACCAAGCCCATAGACCTAATTTTGGGTGCAGATACCTTTGTAGAAATAATTCTAGGTCATAAAACAGATTTAAAGCACCATCCTATAGCACTTAATACCAAGTTAGGTTGGCTTGTTTCTGGGAGAATCCATTCAACTATTAAGTTGAATACTTCGGTAATCAATCACTGTACCACTGAACTTGATTCCAGCATAAGAAAATTCTGGGAACTTGAAGATGTCCCAATTTCTAAGGCCCAGTTGGGTACAAAGAAGGCCTGTGAGATATTATTCAAGTCAAACCTCCAAAGAGACATTGAGGGCAGATATTCAGTCAATCTCCCTTTTAAATCAACACCCAATTTAGGTGATTCAAGATCTCAAGCATTGGAAAAAGGGCTACAGGAAAATCCAAGTAAATCTGAAGATAATTCAAGTAAATCTGAAGAAAATCTAAGTAGATCCGAAGATAATCCAAGTAAATCTGAAGAAATTCCAAGTAAATCTAAAAAGTCACGTATCTCTAACTCCACAAATTACTTCTAAACAAAACCAATTACTTCCTTCTGAATCAAGTCAACCATCCACTCCAGAACAACCTCTCGCTTCTCAGTCAAGTGAACCACTCTCATCTAAGAAAGAAACTTCGATTATTCCTAAGATAAAGCCACCACCCTATTATAGGTGAAAACGTCAACTTCCTGCTGAGAGAACTTCATGGGATGAACCAATTGAATCAGATATAAAGTCAAATTGGAATAAATTCCAAACTCAACTATCGTGCCTAAAGGAAATCAAAATACCAAGATACCTGAACAGTTCATCTTCTGAAATAGAAGAATTACAACTACATGGATTTTGTGATGCATCCCTTAATGCTTATTCAGCAGTTTTTTACTTGAAAACTAGATTCAAAATTCAAAAGATCAAAATCAATCTGATAACCTCAAAAACTAAGGTTGCACCATTAAAGACCATTACAATTCCAAGACTTGAACTAAGTGCAGCATTGCTTTTGGCTCAACTGAATCAAGTCATTCTTGAATCATTTCCTTTTCAACCTGACAAAACCTTTTTGTGGACTGATTCACAAATCTGCATAGATTGGATAAGATCAGATGCCAGCAGATGGAAGGCCTTTGTTTCGAACAGAGTGTCGTCAATTCAAAATTTGACTCAAATCACTGATTGGTTCCATGTATCCAGTCAAGATAATCCAGCTGATTGCGCATCAAGAGGAATCATGCCTCAAGACTTGGTCAATCATAGAATTTGGTGGCGGGGTCCTATTTGGCTTCAAGAAAATAATGTTCGATATATTCCTTCTTCACCAACCCAAGTAAATCTCAATATCATTCAAGAAGAAGTCGGTGAGGGTCAAGTGTTGGATCAAACAACCTTAATTCAAAATTCAGAAACTATGTTAAATCTAGAATTCATTGAAAGGTATTCCACAATGACCAAATTGATCCGAATAACAGCTTGGTGTTGGAGATTCTACTACAATTGCCTCCTCTTTGATCCAATTCGTCAGAAAGGACCTTTGACAACAAGAGAATTAACAAAGGCAATTCAAGTCTTAGTCAAATCAATCCAGCAAGTTGAATTCTGCACGGAAATAAAATTACTGAAGTCAAACAAGCAACTACCTCTGTCCAACAAGCTAACTTCTCTAAATCCCTTCTTAGACACTAAAGGACTTCTAAGAGTTGGAGGTAGACTCAAGTATTCCTATTTAAATGAAAATCAAAACTTCCCTCTCTTACAACCGAAACCCCCACGCCAGGAATCACTTATCAAAAATCTCTTAACTGAGAATGCCGACCTTCCTGAGGCTATTGATGAGAATCAAGAAGATTCTTCAATTTTAGAAACCACTTTTGTCATTGAAGACGAAGAGTCTAACAAAGATATCGGGACTCCAAAGATTGAAATCTCCGAAGTTTCGGTTATTGATAAATCGGAAGGCAAATATTCGAAAGAACCAGTGGTCAGTGTAGAAGCTCTGGATAAGAAAGAACTGTGCCATGATGACTCAGCTCACCTCAATGTAGTTGAAGCTGATCTTAATCGACCTAAAGAGGCTACCAGTGGCATAATCAATGTTTATACAGAAGCTAATGAATCGTCAAGCAAAGAGAAAGTTGTACCTGTTGAAATTGTGGATACATCAACAAAGGATTATCTACAGAGCGGTGAAAAGGCAAAATTATCCCGCTGGAAGCCCATCGATTCTCTATGCTTAGAAGACGTCAAGGAATCTGAAGACGACGATGAAAATTACAGTTCATCGGCATATATAGAATGGCCAGAAATCTTGAAGAAAGAAGTCTTAAGACCCGAAGCTTTAGAAAAGGCAGTCAATCTGGAAGATTTTGAGAAGGCGGCAGAAAGTCGACAACTCTCCAAAGAACATTTAGAGGAATCGACCGAACAAGGCTCATGCATAAAGGCTGAATCAAAACCTTGGGAAGATCCTATTGAATCCGACTTAGCAGCCGCAGAGTCTGATAATCCAGCAGTTCCCGAAAGAGAACTGGCCAACGAATCTGAAAATCTCATCCAAGATTCACCTCAATCGAATACTCAAAGATGGAAGCTGATTCCATTACCTTTCAAACAATGAGAATTGTAATCTTAGCTACATAGTCGGAATCAATTAGTCCAGCATCTATACTATTGGAACTCTTTTTTTATTTTATTTTATTTTTTTATTTTTTATTTTCTGGTCATCTCTTCCCAGCCGGGGGGGAATGTTGGATCCTATAGTTAATAATTTCCTTAAATTCAATTTTATATATGAAAATTAAGCCAAAAATATTCTAAATTCAATTGTACAATATAAATCTTTAATATGTAAATTTTAAAGCAATCAACATGTATGTAAATTTCTAGTTTGGTTAGTTAATAGTTTTTTGTTTTCTCTCTCTCTCTACCACTAGTATCAAAATCTAAGTCAAATTCATGTATTCAAAATTCATGTGGTAGCTACTCCTAACTCTAAAACCAAAAGACAATAAAATAATTCAAGACAAGTGGCAAAGTGCTTCTTAGTATCTTTTACTGAACATTGAAGCCACGAACACTACAATATAATTATCCGTTATGTATAATGTCTTTGTATTATGTATAAAGTAATATTATTATGTGTTATTATGTATTCGCCGTAATAATATTAATAATACAATATAATGCGGCTTATGATTGTTGATTGAAATTTGAAAATTATACAGCAAATGTTTCTTTTGAATGAAAAATCGAAATTTATTTTAAAGAGAACGATTATTTCTAACCTTAGAGATGAAGTATGATAGGATGAATTGTGAAGAGTAATGATAAACGGAAAAATAAAAGTATCCAGGGATTACTTCATCATTACTCTTCACAATTCATCCTATCATACTTCATCCTTAAGGTTAGAAATAATTGTTATTTCTCCTTAAAATAAATTTCGATTTTTTTCGTTCAAAAGAAACATTCGCGGTATAATTGCAATTTTCGTTTTACAAGCATAAGCTGCATTATGTTGTATTATAAAAAGAAGCTTTTCTCCCCAACTGTTGTTTCTTTGTTTATAGTCAATAGGGAAATTATCATTGTCTTAACAGATACAAAAGTTGGTCTCATGGGTTAAAAACCTTCAAAATCCAAATAAAAAAAAAGAAAAGAAAAAGCTCCTTCAATCAAGATAAGGCACAATTTGGATTATAGATTATAATAAAAGAAAATGGGGGGGTCGGTGGAAGGCTGGTTAAACCGTTTGGTTTACGACCACTACACCCCGGGTTCTATTCCCGCATTGGACACTTTTTTTCTATTAAAAAAAAAAAAATGCTCCAATGGCCCCCCGATTCTTGCAAAAGTCCAACCCCACCAGCGAGTGCAAGTAACCAAACGGGGCTCTGGCACATTTGTAAGTGCAAAGTCGAACTGCTTTCACATGTGTAGACATGTGGTGCGCTTACAGTAAAAAGCAGTCGCTAACTACCCACCATGATTATCATGGCCTGTACCACGTGTACTAGGGATAAGCAACAAAAAAAAATAAATAAAAAATAAAAGAAAATAAGACCTAATCCAAATAATTTAATAGTGTGTGACGTATTCGACAACAACATTGTCACCCATCATCTGACAAAAGAATAAATGAGAAAAAATATCACAGCAAGTTCTTAAATAGTACTGTTATCAAGTGTTTAAACAAGATAACAGATAAGAAAAACTATTTTTCCTTATTTGTTATCTTGTTTAAACACTTGATAACAGTACTATTTTTGGTCATTGTAGATTTTGTCTGATGATGGTGACAATGTTGTTGCCGAAACGTCACACACTAATAAATTATTTGGATTAGGTCTTATTTTCTTTTACTCCTTTAATCAAGTAGGTGAAATTTCTGGGCACAAAAAAAAAAAAAAAATCCCAATTATCAGTAGTCCCAATTTAATAAAGATTTTCACTTTCTAATGAGAGAGAATTAGCAATTCAAAGAGAGTATTTCTAATTTCCTTTTGATAATTGTTGTTATTTTGATAATTGGGACTGCTAATAATTGTGGTACTACTGATAATTGTGAATATAGATAATTGGTGCTATTGATAATTGGGAATTTAGATAATGGGTACTGGAGATATTTGAGACTGGCAGATAAAATTGATAAATTAGAAATGCTTATAATTGGGGCAACTCTGATAACACTGATAGACAAAACTTAAGGAAGTTGTACCTTATAGCATATATATATCGGGATTCAGAAAATAACTCTGAGAGATATTTGATGCACAGTGATATACTGTAAGCACACCACATATCTACACATGTGAAAAGCAGTTCGACTTTGCACTTACAAATGTGCCAGAGTTCCGTTTGGTTACTTGCACTTGCTGGTGGGGTTGGACTTTTGCACGAATCGGGGGCCATTAGAGCATTTTTTTTTTCCATATATCAGAAAACACACTGTGCATCAAATATCTCTCAGAGTTATTTTCTGAATCCCAATATATATATGCTATAAGGTACAACTTCCTTAAGTTTTGTCTATCAGTGTAATTGGAAATTTAGATAATTGATACTGATGATATTTGGTACTACTGATAATTGGGAATGCTGAAATATGGGGCTGTGATAATTGGGACTAGTGAAATTCATTTGGAATGCTGATAGTACCAGTATAATGGTGATATTTGGGGGATTCTAATAATTTGAAAACTGCTCTCTTCTTCTTTCTTATCTCAAAGCCATGATAATCATGGTGGGTAGAAGTAGGTGACTGCTTTTACTGTAAGCGCACCACATGTCTACACATGTGAAAAGCAGTTCGACTTTGCACTTACAAATGTGTCAGAGTTCCGTTTGGTTACTTGCACTTGCTGGTGGGGTTGGGCTTTTGCAAGAATCGGGGGTCATTAGAGCGCTTATTATTTTCATATATCAGAAAACTACTGATAATAGGGACTTTAGATGATTAGGACTAATTTTTGTCAAGGAATCCTAATTGCTGAGAGAGTTGACTATAAATAGTTTATGGAAACTGACTTAGCAGCTTTATCCAGGGTGATAGCTGCGGTGTCAGGAACGCCGTGTTCCTGGAAGAGGGAGCAAGCCCGCGACGCCAGGGACTCCACGCTGTTCCAATCTTCCAGGTCCCGGGACAGAAGAGCACCCTTCTCATAGCACCTGGGGAACACAGCCGGACTGTCAGCTGTAGTCCGGTGGACCACGGAGTGGAGTCTACTCACTTGCCAGCTGAGAAATGTCTGGAGGGTGACGCGGGTTGGGAGTTAGGGAAAACTGAGTGTGGCGGCTAATTCATAGTGGTGGAATTTGACTGGCATTGTCTGCTTATGTCACAAGACAGTGTAGGGGACATGTAAAAATTATTGTTTTGTATTTCTAATTTATGTAAATTTTATTTGTTTTTAAAATTCATATTTTTTTGTTGCAAATATGCAAATTTTTATTATCTAACTTGTATATTTTTTTCTATTTAATTGGATTCTTTTTTTTTTGTTGTCTATATATAATAACAATAACAAGGTATAACCTTAGTGATTACAATAAAACAAAACTTGATTTTGCAAGAAATGTTTATGTGGATTATTGTTAATTAACCACCACATCAGCAATGGCCACACCAACCTATAGTGTAATTTCTTTCCACACAGTATATGTGTTGGGTACAAAGACCATTCCATCCTTGGTCAATGGGAGTGCTAACTGTATATGTGTTGGGTACAAAGACCATTCCATCCTTGGTCAATGGGAGTGCTAACTGTATATGTGTTGGGTACAAAGACCATTCCATCCTTGTCAAGGGGAGTGCTAACTGTATATGTGTTGGGTACAAAGACCATTCCATCCTTGGTCAATGGGAGTGCTAACTGTATATGTGTTGGGTACAAAGACCATTCCATCCTTGGTCAATGGGAGTGCTAACTGTATATGTGTTGGGTACAAAGACCATTCCATCCTTGGTCAAGGGGAGTGCTAACTGTATATGTGTTGGGTACAAAGACCATTCCATCCTTGGTCAATGGGAGTGCTAACTGTATATGTGTTGGGTACAAAGACCATTCCATCCTTGTCAAGGGGAGTGCTAACTGTATATGTGTTGGGTACAAAGACCATTCCATCCTTGGTCAATGGGAGTGCTAACTGTATATGTGTTGGGTACAAAGACCATTCCATCCTTGGTCAAGGTGAGTACTAACTGTATATGTGTTGGGTACAAAGACCATTCCATCCTTGGTCAATGGGAGTGCTAACTGTATATGTGTTGGGTACAAAGACCATTCCATCCTTGTCAAGGGGAGTGCTAACTGTATATGTGTTGGGTACAAAGACCATTCCATCCTTGGTCAATGGGAGTGCTAACTGTATATGTGTTGGGTACAAAGACCATTCCATCCTTGGTCAATGGGAGTGCTAACTGTATATGTGTTGGGTACAAAGACCATTCCATCCTTGGTCAATGGGAGTGCTAACTGTATATGTGTTGGGTACAAAGACCATTCCATCCTTGTCAATGGGAGTGCTAACTGTATATGTGTTGGGTACAAAGACCATTCCATCCTTGTCAATGGGAGTGCTAACTGTATATGTGTTGGGTACAAAGACCATTCCATCCTTGTCAATGGGAGTGCTAACTGTATATGTGTTGGGTACAAAGACCATTCCATCCTTGTCAATGGGAGTGCTAACTGTATATGTGTTGGGTACAAAGACCATTCCATCCTTGTCAATGGGAGTGCTAACTGTATATGTGTTGGGTACAAAGACCATTCCATCCTTGTCAATGGGAGTGCTAACTGTATATGTGTTGGGTACAAAGACCATTCCATCCTTGTCAAGGGGAGTGCTAACTGTATATGTGTTAGGTCCAAAGACCATTCCATTCTTGTGTCAAAAGAAATTCTGTCATTTTTTTCCATGAAGATAAGAAAGAAAAAAAAAAGCTCTGGAGAAAAAGATAATACATTTTTCTAGTCATACACTGTCAAATCTCATTATAACAACGCCACTTGGGAGAAAGGTTCAATGTTATTATATAATCACTATTAAAACAATAAAGACTAAAGAATTATGATGCTATAACCAAATAGTAACCAATGGGTGTTATGTAAGAGAGGGTAACCTCTCCTAAACCTTTGGTGGAATAGAGTTCACATCGGGAACACCACTGGCAAGAGAGAACACAATGGTTCGTGTCTGAGAGAGAGAGGAAATAGATAGGAGCGCTATCTCAATTGCACAACACCAGCTGACTACAATTAGTCGCTCTAAAGTAGATCCATCGCCAACACTGCAGTTACCAAACGTTAGAAAATATAGAAAACTTCGAAAGTTTTGAGATACCATAAACTTATATTTGGTTCAGTATCAGCGTCCATGTTACATCATGGAAAAATTGTCTTGTACCCGGGTCTCCAAGATGGGATCTCATCAGCTGTACAAGAGATTAGACCAACAAGTCTCCAAGATGGTATCTCATCAGCTCTACAAGAGATCAGACCAACAAGTGGTTAAACAACAAGTCTCCAAGATGGTATCTCATCAGCTCTACAAGACATCAGACCAACAAGTCTCCTAGATGGTATCTCATCAGCTGTACAAGACATCAGACCAACAAGTGGCTAAGCAAGTGGTTAAGCAACAATTCTCCAAGACTATCTCATCAGCTCTACAAGACATCAGACCAACAAGTGGTTAAGCAACAATTCTCCAAGACTGTATCTCATCAGCTCTACAAGACATCAGACCAACAAGTCTCCAAGACTGTATCTCATCAGCTCTACAAGACATCAGACCAACAAGTCTCCAAGACTGTATCTCATCAGCTCTACAAGACATCAGACCAACAAGTCTCCAAGACTGTATCTCATCAGCTCTACAAGACATCAGACCAACAATTCTCCAAGACTGTATCTCATCAGCTCTACAAGACATCAGACCAACAATTCTCCAAGACTGTATCTCATCAGCTCTACAAGACATCAGACCAACAAGTCTCCAAGACTGTATCTCATCAGCTCTACAAGACATCAGACCAACAAGTCTCCAAGACTGTATCTCATCAGCTCTACAAGACATCAGACCAACAAGTCTCCAAGACTGTATCTCATCAGCTCTACAAGACATCAGACCAACAATTCTCCAAGACTGTATCTCATCAGCTCTACAAGACATCAGACCAACAATTCTCCAAGACTGTATCTCATCAGCTCTACAAGACATCAGACCAACAAGTCTCCAAGACTGTATCTCATCAGCTCTACAAGACATCAGACCAACAAGTCTCCAAGACTGTATCTCATCAGCTCTACAAGACATCAGACCAACAAGTGGTTAAGCAACAATTCTCCAAGACTGTATCTCATCAGCTCTACAAGACATCAGACCAACAAGTCTCCAAGACTGTATCTCATCAGCTCTACAAGACATCAGACCAACAATTCTCCAAGACTGTATCTCATCAGCTCTACAAGACATCAGACCAACAATTCTCCAAGACTGTATCTCATCAGCTCTACAAGACATCAGACCAACAAGTCTCCAAGACTGTATCTCATCAGCTCTACAAGACATCAGACCAACAAGTCTCCTAGATGGTATCTCATCAGCTCTACAAGACATCAGACCAACAAGTCTCCAAGACTGTATCTCATCAGCTGTACAAGACATCAGACCAACAATTCTCCAAGACTGTATCTCATCAGCTCTACAAGACATCAGACCAACAAGTCTCCAAGACCGTATCTCATCAGCTCTACAAGACATCAGACCAACAATTCTCCAAGACTGTATCTCATCAGCTCTACAAGACATCAGACCAACAAGTCTCCAAGACTGTATCTCATCAGCTCTAAAAGACATCAGACCAACAAGTCTCCAAGACTGTATCTCATCAGCTCTACAAGACATCAGACCAACAAGTCTCCTAGATGGTATCTCATCAGCTCTACAAGACATCAGACCAACAATTCTCCAAGACCGTATCTCATCAGCTCTACAAGACATCAGACCAACAAGTGGCTAAGCAAGTGGTTAAACAACAATTCTCCAAGACTGTATCTCATCAGCTCTACAAGACATCAGACCAACAAGTCTCCAAGACCGTATCTCATCAGCTCTACAAGACATCAGACCAACAATTCTCCAAGACTGTATCTCATCAGCTCTACAAGACATCAGACCAACAAGTCTCCAAGACTGTATCTCATCAGCTCTAAAAGACATCAGACCAACAAGTCTCCAAGACTGTATCTCATCAGCTCTACAAGACATCAGACCAACAAGTCTCCTAGATGGTATCTCATCAGCTCTACAAGACATCAGACCAACAATTCTCCAAGACCGTATCTCATCAGCTCTACAAGACATCAGACCAACAAGTGGCTAAGCAAGTGGTTAAACAACAATTCTCCAAGACTGTATCTCATCAGCTCTACAAGACATCAGACCAACAAGTCTCCAAGACCGTATCTCATCAGCTCTACAAGACATCAGACCAACAATTCTCCAAGACCGTATCTCATCAGCTCTACAAGACATCAGACCAACAATTCTCCAAGACCGTATCTCATCAGCTCTACAAGACATCAGACCAACAATTCTCCAAGACTGTATCTCATCAGCTCTACAAGACATCAGACCAACAAGTCTCCTAGATGGTATCTCATCAGCTCTACAAGACATCAGACCAACAAGTCTCCAAGACCGTATCTCATCAGCTCTACAAGACATCAGACCAACAAGTGGCTAAGCAAGTGGTTAAACAACAATTCTCCAAGACTGTATCTCATCAGCTCTACAAGACATCAGACCAACAAGTCTCCAAGACCGTATCTCATCAGCTCTACAAGACATCAGACCAACAATTCTCCAAGACCGTATCTCATCAGCTCTACAAGACATCAGACCAACAATTCTCCAAGACCGTATCTCATCAGCTCTACAAGACATCAGACCAACAATTCTCCAAGACTGTATCTCATCAGCTCTACAAGACATCAGACCAACAAGTCTCCTAGATGGTATCTCATCAGCTCTACAAGACATCAGACCAACAAGTCTCCAAGACTGTATCTCATCAGCTCTACAAGACATCAGACCAACAATTCTCCAAGACTGTATCTCATCAGCTCTACAAGACATCAGACCAACAATTCTCCAAGACTGTATCTCATCAGCTCTACAAGACATCAGACCAACAAGTCTCCTAGATGGTATCTCATCAGCTCTACAAGACATCAGACCAACAATTCTCCAAGACTGTATCTCATCAGCTCTACAAGACATCAGACCAACAAGTCTCCAAGACCGTATCTCATCAGCTCTACAAGACATCAGACCAACAATTCTCCAAGACTGTATCTCATCAGCTCTACAAGACATCAGACCAACAAGTCTCCAAGACTGTATCTCATCAGCTCTAAAAGACATCAGACCAACAAGTCTCCAAGACTGTATCTCATCAGCTCTACAAGACATCAGACCAACAAGTCTCCTAGATGGTATCTCATCAGCTCTACAAGACATCAGACCAACAATTCTCCAAGACCGTATCTCATCAGCTCTACAAGACATCAGACCAACAAGTGGCTAAGCAAGTGGTTAAACAACAATTCTCCAAGACTGTATCTCATCAGCTCTACAAGACATCAGACCAACAAGTCTCCAAGACCGTATCTCATCAGCTCTACAAGACATCAGACCAACAATTCTCCAAGACTGTATCTCATCAGCTCTACAAGACATCAGACCAACAAGTCTCCAAGACTGTATCTCATCAGCTCTAAAAGACATCAGACCAACAAGTCTCCAAGACTGTATCTCATCAGCTCTACAAGACATCAGACCAACAAGTCTCCTAGATGGTATCTCATCAGCTCTACAAGACATCAGACCAACAATTCTCCAAGACCGTATCTCATCAGCTCTACAAGACATCAGACCAACAAGTGGCTAAGCAAGTGGTTAAACAACAATTCTCCAAGACTGTATCTCATCAGCTCTACAAGACATCAGACCAACAAGTCTCCAAGACCGTATCTCATCAGCTCTACAAGACATCAGACCAACAATTCTCCAAGACCGTATCTCATCAGCTCTACAAGACATCAGACCAACAATTCTCCAAGACCGTATCTCATCAGCTCTACAAGACATCAGACCAACAATTCTCCAAGACTGTATCTCATCAGCTCTACAAGACATCAGACCAACAAGTCTCCTAGATGGTATCTCATCAGCTCTACAAGACATCAGACCAACAAGTCTCCAAGACTGTATCTCATCAGCTCTACAAGACATCAGACCAACAATTCTCCAAGACTGTATCTCATCAGCTCTACAAGACATCAGACCAACAATTCTCCAAGACTGTATCTCATCAGCTCTACAAGACATCAGACCAACAAGTCTCCTAGATGGTATCTCATCAGCTCTACAAGACATCAGACCAACAATTCTCCAAGACTGTATCTCATCAGCTCTACAAGACATCAGACCAACAAGTCTCCAAGACCGTATCTCATCAGCTCTACAAGACATCAGACCAACAAGTCTCCAAGACTGTATCTCATCAGCTCTACAAGACATCAGACCAACAAGTCTCCAAGACCGTATCTCATCAGCTCTACAAGACATCAGACCAACAAGTCTCCTAGATGGGATCTCATCAGCTCTACAAGACATCAGACCAACAATTCTCCAAGACTGTATCTCATCAGCTCTACAAGACATCAGACCAACAAGTCTCCTAGATGGTATCTCATCAGCTCTACAAGACATCAGACCAACAAGTCTCCAAGACTGTATCTCATCAGCTCTACAAGACATCAGACCAACAAGTCTCCAAGACTGTATCTCATCAGCTCTACAAGACATCAGACCAACAATTCTCCAAGACTGTATCTCATCAGCTCTACAAGACATCAGACCAACAATTCTCCAAGACTGTATCTCATCAGCTCTACAAGACATCAGACCAACAAGTCTCCTAGATGGTATCTCATCAGCTCTACAAGACATCAGACCAACAAGTCTCCAAGACCGTATCTCATCAGCTGTACAAGACATCAGACCAACAAGTCTCCAAGACCGTATCTTATCAGCTGTACAAGACATCAGACCAACAAGTCTCCAAGACCGTATCTTATCAGCTGTACAAGACATCAGACCAACAAGTCTCCTAGATGGTATCTCATCAGCTCTACAAGACATCAGACCAACAAGTCTCCAAGATGGTATCTCATCAGCTGTACAAGACATCAGACCAACAAGTCTCCAAGATGGTATCTCATCAGCTCTACAAGACATCAGACCAACAAGTCTCCAAGACCGTATCTTATCAGCTGTACAAGACATCAGACCAACAAGTGGCTAAGCAACAATTCTCCAAGATGGGATCTCATCAGCTCTACAAGACATCAGACCAACAAGTCTCCAAGATGGTATCTCATCAGCTCTACAAGACATCAGACCAACAAGTCTCCTAGATGGTATCTCATCAGCTCTACAAGACATCAGACCAACAAGTGGCTAAGCAAGTGGTTAAACAACAATTCTCCAAGATGGTATCTCATCAGCTCTACAAGACATCAGACCAACAAGTCTCCAAGATGGGATCTCATCAGCTGTACAA
>CP092882.1:5127496-5165363 GCA_030710605.1 Cordylochernes scorpioides | reverse complement strand
CAGTGTTCCACAAGTAAACAGTACACTTCAATGTTTTCACATCATCACATCCAAACTGGAAGAAGGTGAATTTATAGTAAATCATGTTTACAATTTAATAAAATAATCCCTGGAATCAATAGCATGGCCCCTGCGCAAGGATGACACGCAAAATCGTGAAGCGTTCCCTTGAATCAATATTAGAGTGAAAACATTAAGCCTCCAAGAAAAATTTCTTTTAAAACATTTTTTTTTATTTGACAAATATCTCTAGCTTTCGGTCACGAAATATTTTTTTTCCTGTTGAAGGAATTTCATGCCCAAAGTTATAGATTTGTTATTAATTTTTTTTTAAAGAAACCTTTCCCTGGAGCCCTAATACTTTCATTTTAAATCATGTTTGCAGCTCAGAACAACAATCTGATATAAGAACCAAACATCCTTTCTCTACAAGAAATATTACACTACCTCGACTGAATATTTTTATTCAAAATAGCGAGTTTTAATTCAAAACATCAAAGAAAGATGGCAGCACTAATCAATCAACGGCAAGAAGCGCACCAAACGACGTAATGGAGAAGATATCATTTTTTTTAATCGCCTGCAATATGGATTACAAATTTATATTACAATATTTTTGTTGATTATAAACAAAATAAAAGTATTTTAGCCAGCTGACCTCTCTAAAAAATGTTCGTCAAATAAATTAAGAGTAAAGCCTCTCCTTATTGTGCAACTAAAAGTTACTGATGGCTTGCGCCATCTGTCGGAATAAATATCAACTATTCTCGTTGATTTTTGAATTATTCCAGAATTTGCCAAAAATAATCTTTCTTGATTAATACAGAAAAGCCATGGTCCACCTGTGCTGTGTGAGCAGAAGAGCTTAAATTGACTTGTTCCATTATATGTATGTTCCATATGTAAATACCTGTTTTCTTTCCTCTTTTCGCTCTCCACTTCTCCCACCCATTTTTTTTTCAAATCCATATGCTTACTTTCCATAGGATTATTTAAATAATAATCTGTATATATTTACCATGTGTATATATTCTTTCTCCATTTTTACCCCATTGTATATTTCCCACTTTCATGGGTTTCTCCGTCTTGTAACCCCAAGAAGAATCCTCTGTAAGACCTGTGTGTCTTAAGAAAGGTTTTTGTGTGTGACAAAAAAAAAATACAGAAATGCTAACAACAAGTCATCAGCAACTTTAATGACACGATCGCGGGAGATGTCTTTCTCTTATAATTTATCAACCTTGTGTGTGATCCCTGTATAATTTCACTTTAGTTCTATATTTACATATACACTCATTAAAAAACTTAAGGAAGTTGTACCTTTTAGCATGTATATCGGGATTCAGATAATAACTCTGAAAGATACACTCATGGACAAAACTTAAGGAAGTTGTACCTTTTAGCATGTATATCGGGATTCAGACAATAACTCTGAAAGATACACTCATGGACAAAACTTAAGGAAGTTGTACCTTTTACCATGTATATTGGGATTCTGACAATAACTCAGAAAGATACACTCATGGACAAAATTTAAGGAAGTTGTACCTTTTAGCATGTATATCGGGATTGAGACAATAACTCTGAAAGATACACTCATGGACAAAACTTAAGGAAGTTGTACCTTTTAGTATGTATATCGGGATTGAGACAATAACTCTGAAAGATACACTCATGGACAAAACTTAAGGAAGTTGTACCTTTTAACATGTATATTGGGATTCAGACAATAACTCTGAAAGATACACTCATGGACAAAACTTAAGGAAGTTGTGCCTTTTACCATGTATATCGGGATTCAGACAATAACTCTGAAAGATACACTCATGGACAAAACGTAAGGAAGTTGTAACTTTTATCATGTATATCGGGATTCAGACAATAACTCTGAAAGATACACTCATGGACAAAACTTAAGGAAGTTGTGCCTTTTACCATGTATATCGGGATTCATATAATAACTCTGAAAGATATTACAGTGACCTTTATTGAAGACACACGAGATAACTAAGTGTGAACAAAATTGACTCTGTGTCTTTTTAAGATAAAAAATTAAATAATAATAAAACAAAATGATCTACGACATCAAAATATGAAATTTCTTTAAGACTTGCCCATGAGTTTGTTAAATAATTTGACAGGCTTAATTATATATTTATTTCAAGATAATTAGTCTTTCTCTTAATACTGATATACCTAATCACATTACTCTTCAAAGCGAACAATCTATAGATTTAATGTAGTAATAAGATATTGACTTGATTCTCTTAGCCCAGGGGTGGCGAACCTGCGGCCTTAAGGCCGCATGTGGCCTTTTCTTGCCCAAGTTGTGGCCTTTTCATAAATTCAAAATTATAATTTTTGTTTCGCAGTTTTCAATTACTTTCATTATTTTATTGAAAATATCTAATACGAATGTCATATATTATATAATATATATATATATATATATATTATTTTTGATCCAATATATGCCTTTTTAATTAAATATATATATATATATATGGATGCGGCCTTCTCAAAAAATGGTAAAAGGAAAATTGGTCTTCTAATATAAAAAGGTTCGCCACCCCTGACTTAGCCCATTCATTGGGGATTTTCCTGAAAAAATATTGCGATTGCCTTTCCTCTTGATATTTCTGCACCCAGATGTTGTTGAAAAAAAAAAAAAACAGAAGCGTACAGATTTGCATAAACAGTAGAACCTCCCTTTAGCGGACACTTCTCTACAAAGGGCAGTTTTCATTTGCAAAATTACCATTTTTACAATTTATCAACTTTCCGGGAAAGAGGACACTTCTCCCTAAAGGACACTTTGGCTTTGCAATTAGGTGTCTTTTACAGGGAGGTAGTTCTACTGTAACAAAAAAAAATGACAAATATACATAAGAGCATGATTAAAAAAGTATGCTCTGATCCACTTAATGTCTTTTTTTACAAGACAAAAGCATCATTTTTGTGATTAAATACCAACTAAAGGATTAATTTTTCTAAAATTAACCCCGGGATATTTGCCAACTCGTTTTCTCAATAAATCAAGAAAGCTAAACAGGTATTTATCAAGAAAATGTGTTGCTCAATATCCCGGAATAAAGTTGATATCAAGGCTCAGTTGAAATTTACTTGGAAGATGGCTCTTTGCTATTTAAAAAGCTTATCGAGGAGTTCAAGACATGTGTCTTTTTCATTGATTTTAATAATAAATTTCTTTTCCTCCAATTTACCAATCTATTAGCTTGATTATCTTTTACGATGCACTAGCTCGCCATCTGTTATCAAAATACAAACCTATTTTAGACGCGTATGATTCTTTTTAAAATAAAACAATTCTACTGCCCTTACTGAAATGAAAAAAAAATACTATAAAAGAAAGTTCCAAAAATGCAATATAACAGCGGTATGGTAGATTAAACTGGCGAAACCGCTGGGAGGGTTCACCACTGATGAGCCAGGCCCTCCCATTAATTTTTCCATTGCAGTAAGGGCAGTATAATGGTTTTATTTTAAAAAGAATCATACGCGTCTAAAATAGTTTTGTATTTTGATTATCTTTATATAATTTTTCCTGTATATAAATATCATATTACCATTAAGGTACTATTACTGTTATTCATACATGTATCCTACATTTCTGCTTGGAGAATCTGTATAAAAGGTCTTAATAAAGCTTTTTGTTGTTTAGGAAAGACGAAAACTAAATGATAAAACGGGGCAACTTTGTCCTTCATTTCCGGCACTAATTAATGAAATATCAAAGAATTCTATATACAGTTACGAGCGTCATTCTTCATCAGTAATCTCTGTCACCGTTTGCTTTTTTTTTTTTTTGGAATGGCGCCCCTCCTATTGGTCGGCTACGATCACGCCACCTTTGCCCCCCCCCCCCCCCCACTCGCTTTTTCGTTTTTGTAACCATTGTGTTGGAGCGGGTCGCCCCTTAAATAAATGCATATATTAGTTAATAACCAAATGGAATCCTCTCTTTCTTTTTCCCAGTAAGAGACGCCTACGGAAGCCAACAGTACATAGACAGATAAAGCACATAGGCTATAGTTATTAACTAATATATGCATTTATATAAGGCGCCAATTTATAATTGTAACAAATAGTATTTGAATCAAAACATTCAATCGGATAAAACACGGGCGTTACCCGGGTCATTCGGCTAGTAGGTATATAACGGTGGCGATATTCCACAGGATTATATCCCGGGCCACACAGTGTTCTCCCCATCCCTTGTGAACTGGCGAATCCTATATAGGGCGAGAGGTCCTAAATAAAGGCTTTGTTGTTTTTGTTGTTGTTTTTAACTGTCTAACCATTTATCCTTTTCTCTCTTTTACATTTTTCTTTCACACACATAGAAGAATATTAAAAATGAAAATGAAAAAGAGGGGCATAATCCTGACCACTCACGTGAGCATTTCTAGATGAAAGAGCGCCATCTAGTGGAACAAAATTCAACTAAACGTTGATTTGGGTTTGTTCTATGTGTTCAACCCATTTTTTCCTTATAAATCTAGAAAAGCCAACCACATACGCATTTCGGGCTATTGGTCCTCGTCAGTATGGTATAGGCTATAGGTGGTTCTAGAGGCTTCCTGAAAAATCAAGAAATGGGCAGTTGAAGTCAAATTTGAATAAATACACTAAACAGGTTAAGACATGCCCTTTATATTTTTAATATCAACATCTGACCTATTCTACCTCTCTTTCCTTTTCTTACTTTTATTTTACATAGAAAAGAATCAAAATTAATATCAAATTTTCATTGATTTTTAATTATTCCAGAATTGGCCAAATACCTATTCTTGATTAATCAACAAAAGCTAACCACGTACGCGTTTCTGCAATTTTACATAGAAGAGTATGTAAATATTACCAAGGATAATAGAAATAAAAGTATCAGAAACTTGAAAACCAAAATAATTTTTTCTTTACACACAGAGAGTTGTCGAAACATAGGGGGTACAGCTATAAAAATAATAAATAAATAAAAAATTGGATCAATGTCACATTCCCAATTCACAAGAACTCTGTTGAGATTCTGCTCTGACGGAATTTTAGTGTGACGGGATTTTGGTCTGACGGGATTTTGGTCTGACGGGATTTTAGTCTGAGGGGATTTTAGTCTGACGGTATTACGGGATTTTGGTCTAACGGGATTTTGATCTGAGAGGATTTTTGGATTTTGGTCTAACGGGTTTTTGGTCTGACGGGTTTTTGGTCTGACGGGATTTTGGTCTGTCGGGTTTTTGGTCTGTCGGGATTTTAGTCTGACGGAATTTCAGTCTGACGGGTTTTTGGTCTGACGGGATTTTAGTCTGACGGGATTTTAGTCTGACGGGTTTTTGGTCTGACGGGTTTTTGGTCTGACGGGATTTTGGTCTGTCGGGATTTTGGTCTGTCGGGATTTTAGTCTGACGGGATTTTAGTTTGACGGGATTTTGATCTGACGGGATTTCAGTCTAACGAGTTTTTGGTATGACGGGATATAGGTCTGACGGGATTTTGGTCTGACGGGATTTTATTCTGACGGGATTTTAGTCTGACGGGTTTTTGGTCTGACGGAATTTCAGTCTAACGGGTTTTTGGTCTGACGGGATTTTGGTCTGTCGGGATTTTAGTCCGACGGGATTTTAGTCTGTCGGGTTTTTTGGTCTGACGGGATATAGGTCTGACGGGATTTTAGTCTGACGGGATTTCAGTCTGACGGGTTTTTGGTCTGACGGGTTTTTGGTCTGACGGGATTTTGGTCTGACGGGATTTTAGTCTGACGGGATTTCAGTCTGACGGGTTTTTGGTCTGACGGGTTTTTGGTCTGACGGGATTTTGATCTGACGGGATTTTGGTGTGATGAGATTTTGATCTGACGGGTTTTTTGGTATGATCTGACGGGATTTTAGTCTGACGGGTTTTTGGTCTGACGGGATTTTAGTCTGACGGGATTTTAGTCTGACGGGATTTTAGTCTGACGGGATTTTGGTCTGACGGGATTTTAGTCTGAAGGGATTTTGGTCTGTAAAGATTTCGAAACTTCCGGGATTTTGGTCTGACGGGATTTTGGTCTGACGGGATTTTGGTCTGTCGGGATTTTGGTATGACGGGATTTTGGTCTGACGGTATTTTGATCTGATGGGTTTTTGGTCTGATCTGACGGGATTTTAGTCTGTCGGGATTTTAGTCTGACGGACGGGATTTTGGTCTGACGGGATTTTGTTCTGTGGGGATTTCGAAACTTCCGGGATTTTGGTCTGACGGGATTTAATTATTGTAAGAGGATTTGGGCTGTCTATATTTCTACCCGGACCCCAATGTGAATTATGTATGAAACTATCAACTCAATTATGGTTTAAAAAAAACCTCGTTTTGATAAAGACAACTTCTACACAACAAAGGCAACAATGAAAAAACAAATACTAATAAAAAAAAACACGAACATCTACAAAGGTGTTGACAGTGAATGGGTCAAAGTTCCAGCAACCATTGTTATGTCTGGATGTCACGACGCAGAAAGATTTCTCCATTTTTGGAAACTTCCTCCATCGCAACCCACTTCCTTAGAAATTTCTACACAGTGAAAGATGGCTGTAACCACCTGTGACACATTTATCTCTATCCGTTTTTATTATTATTGTCTCGCGATTGCAGTGTTATTAGGCAATTGACTTTCGTATACTTTACCAGGCTCTATCTAAATTTCATTCCTCCAAAGTGGAAGCTCAATATATATAATCAAATTATTTAAATATATACCAATAAAGTTTAAAATAAATAAAAGCTAAGTCCCACGGTCGATGAGCGTGCCCACGTGATTGAAATAACGTAATTGAGTTAAAAAAACATTTTAAAAAATATATGTCATAATTTGTACAATTAGATGCCAACCTAATCCAATGTATGTATGAAAATGTATGATTTGTTTCAATAAAAGAACAAGGTAACATTGGAGGACAGAAAGGCCTAGAAGAAAGGCCTAGGAAAGAGGCTTAGAAGTTAGCACGATCATTAGTAAAGTTATACCCAGTTTAATTATCGCGGAACTAATAAAAGTTGAGTTCAACAAACTATCACTTCCGGGTCAAGCTGGAACATGTCTAAAGACAAAAGAAGTAACGTAGACCAACCAGGGAGTAGCACATTTTGTGGAGAACCAATAGGGAACCTCCACGTTACACCTTTTAACCAATGAGAAGTAAGAAGGGTTCTCGTGTTAAATCGAGAACCAAGAATTGGCAGTAGTTAGCTAGCTCCCACCGAGGTAACACCTGCTCTAGAGACCTCCCCCGTTCATCCTTTTCAGCTAAGTCAATCACCGCCATGTGAATAGATAGACAATAGTCAACCCGCTCCACCTTCTCCAAAGCCTTTCTTTCCTCCGATTAATTGCCTTATTTCAATCCATCAAGTATCCTGGCTTATTTCCCCTAGTGTGTACACCTTATCACTCAGCCACCACGACTGCGCCACCACCAACAACAATTATCAATCTCCAAGAGTAATATTTCCCCGCATATAATATTACAAGATATATATTGTCAAGTAGCTCTGCAATCCCGGCCACAAGAAGCCCCATGGGAGAACATCCCTGGACTCCGGGGGGACAGGTGTGAGGGGTTCTTATCGGCAAATAAGGAAAACGGGACGGTGGCTGACCACTCTCATTATTATTATCTTTACCTTGGGATAAGTTGTTCTCCCTATAAACACCTCTTGTATATAATTTTATTGGAGAACTAAAAGGTAAATACCTTTATAATAAATTAATTATTCCCAAATTTGCCCTTGCTTTATTTATCTCCGCGACAATATTATTAATGCGGAAGAGGGGGAGCAGTAACAAACTCACTAAAAAACCTGGGCTCAGCTGGCCCGGCTGATAGTACCCTGTAAGGACTCCTGATCCAGGGATACAGGATATCTGTACTCCATGTTAGGTGCGGCTGTACATGGAGTCTTTTCTTCATGTCATAAGCAACCATTTCTTTTGGAGCTAAGTCAGTGGCCTGCCACTGAGTAGTGCTCCCAGTCTTAATGACAAAGGTAGACACATTCTACTTCACCTACACCATCAACAAACTCTACAAGCCTGGTACTCTAATATTATTGAGTGAAGATAAGAAAGAAGAAGATTTAATGCGTATTAAAATCTTATTTGTGTTTTCTCCGTTATTTAACGGTGAAAGGTCAAGGTCGGTTAGCATGTCCTCAATCTGCTGACCTTTGTTATCCAAGACAGGTGATTCCCCTGTTAAAATATTAGGTTAAAAATACTAGAGGTGACAACCACTCATTGTCCGGTTGAAAGAATTTATTTCACCATCAAATAGTTCTCTTTTATACAGCGAGGAGTTTTACATATTGAAAGATCGCCATGGATTTGCATAGCGTTGAAAGATAAAATGATATTTACATGAAAATAGTTACAACATATCAAATAGACAAAATTCATAGTATATGATAATCCATCACATATCACAACACGTTTCCCCTTCCTCAAAACCCAAGCCTTTGTGGTTTCTTCAGCTCTCTACCGAACCTAGAGAACCGGGGCATTACAGATGAGTTCTCAGAGGGCACAGCCATCCCATCACGTGGTTGTTGTTGTATTGGAGTTGTAGATGGTCCTGCGACTGGCTCCTCTTCAGTAGTTCTCTCCCAACTGCTGGAGTCCGCCGCTACTGGAGACGATTCACCTGAGAACGAGGTCCCCAAGGAGGGCGATTCCCCTTTTCCGGATGGTCCATTTTTTGGTCTTAGAAATTGTTGATTTCTGAGGAATTCCCTTCCAGATGGTGTTTCGACTTTGAAACTTTGAGGCGAATTCCCGTGAGCTGTAATCTTCACTGGTGTCCATGCCTGTTTTGGAGACAGTTGGCACCAGGCCTCCTCTCCCACGCTGACCTTAGGGTAGATTTTACTGCTTCTGTCGTAATACCTTTTCATCGAAATTTGTCTTCTTTTCTTTGCATTCTCTATATGTCTTTGATTGGTTTTGCACGGGCCATATAGCGGGGTGATTCTTGGGATGAGGCAGCGGAGACTTCTAGACAAACATAGTTGTGCCGGGGACGGTAGGTCATTCTTTGGAGTATTTCTGTAGGTCAGCAGGGCCAGGTATGCGTCGGATCCTTGATCTTTACATTTGTTCAATAAAGTCTTTATTGTTTGGATATTCCTTTCTGCCAGTCCATTGGATCTATGAAGGTGTGGACTTGAGAAATTTGCCTTATGCCCCATTTTGTACAGAAGTCTGTCATTATCTCTGAGTGGAACGGGGGTCCATTGTCGGACATAATAGTTTCCGGGATTCCAAATCGTGCAAATGTCTCTCTTAATTTGTTTCTGACATTGGTCGCAGTAGGCGGGTTTAATGCATAAACCTCCGGGGTAACCACTAAATCTGTCCACAATTAATAAATGAGGCTTTCTTTCAATATAAAATATGTCCATAGAGACTGTCTGCCAAGGATAATCCGGAATTGGAAATGATCTTAACGTCTCCCGTGTTTTAGATTTCTGGTATTTTTGACAAATGTCACAACTTTTAACTCTCTCAGCTATGTCCATGGACATTCCTGGCCAGAAAAGAGATTCACGTGCCAAACCCTGAATTGCTGATATCCCTTGATGAGATTTATGTAATAATTCGAGCATGTAGTTTCTTTGTGTTCCAGGAACCACTATTGCCGATCCGACACATAATAACTCATTCCATAGGTAAATACGGTGTCTAAAATCATAATAGGGTTTTACATCTTCATCTACATCTTTTTTGCTTATTGGCCACCCTTCAATAACGTGGTGGATTATTTTTAACAGCGTTGTATCTTCTCGGGTATCCTTCTGTAGAGTAATCAGTTTTTCGTCCGAGATATTGGCAGATATTAATTTGACCATTCTTCTGTCCTCGAGAAAGGGAGTTGGGAGTTCGTCTATGGGATGAGTATCCCTGGATAGGGTATCTGCGAGAATTAAAACATTTTCCAGGCCGATATTGCAATTTAAAATCAAAAGCAAAGAGTTTCATAACTATTCTCTGCAGTCGAGGCGATATATCTGTTAACGGTTTTTGGATAAGTGGTAATAAAGGCTGATGATCCGTCTGGATTATGAATGTGTGTCCTAATAATAAATATTCGAACTTTTTGCATCCGTAATAAATGCTCAATAATTCTTTTTCAATCTGTGAGTACTGTTTCTGAGAATCGTTGAATGATGCGGATGCAAACGCCAGCGGTCGATTCTCTTGCAGCAGAGCAGCTCCCATAGCATCCTTGCTGGCATCACATTGTAAAACTAACGTCTTAGTTTTGTCGTAATGGCCCAACGAAGGAGCGTTTCGAACGCATTCCTTAATGTGATGGAATTCGATGTCTTGTCTAGGGCCCCAGTGCCAGACCACATTCTTTTTTAATATTCCTCTTATGTTAGACGTTGACGCGGCTAGATTCGGAATAAATTTCCTAAATAGTTGTAAAGACCCATGACTCTCTGAAGCGACTTTTTATCTTCTGGCTTTTTGAGGTTGATCACTTTGTCGACCTTATTTGGCTCTGGATCAATTCCATTTTTCGAAATCATGTGGCCCAAAAAACTAACCTCCTTTTTGCATATTTGAGCCTTAGTCAAGTCGAATTTGATATTGTTTCTCCTTGCAATTTCTAGTATACCTTTCAATTTTTCATTATGTTCTTCAATGCTATCTGCGTATATCAGCAAGTCATCTACATATGTGACGTTCCGAAAACTGTTCTTAAAAATATTTGTCATCATTTCCACGAATATTTGCGCCGATATGTTCAAACCAAATGGTAATCGGTTATATCTGAACTTTCCGAATGGTGTAGCCATCACCAACAGATCTCTGCATTCGTTGGCAACCGGAACATGCCAATAGGCCGATTTTACATCTAACACGGTATAATAATCAGCCTTGGGAATCTGATGTAATAATTCAGATGGAGCCGGAGTCTGGAAGTGTCTTCTCACCAGGGCCTGATTCAATTTGCGTGGATCCAAACATATTCTAATTTGGCCCGATTTTTTCTTCACTACGACCATAGGGTGAGACCACTCTGTTTCATGATAAATCTTCGTAATTATTCCTTGCTTTACCATCTTTTCCAATTCAGACTGAACTTCATTTCCTAGGCTTGCCGGGATGCGTCTTGGAAGGGCACGTACAGGCGGATACTCAGGTTTTGTATACATTTTACATTCAGAGTTTATCACTCCAACTCCTTGAAACACCTCATGAAATTGTTCGAGTATTTTTTTCGTTTGATCATGTAAAATCATTTGATGCGAGTTTATTTGATTGATTCGTTTCAAAATCTCAAGCTTCTCGCAAGTGTCGCCTGTGATGAGTGTCTGCGCATCGACATCCGCAATAATAAATTCACATAAGCTTTTCTTTTCACCATATTGGCATAACACTTCACATTTCCCCACGATAGGTAATTCCGAATGTCCATATGCATATGCCTTTAACGACGTGGGCTTGATTATTGGCTTTGCTGGCCACAAGCTTATCACTTTCTGAGGAAGCACATTAATCTGCGCACCAGTATCCAAATGTACAGACGTCTTATTGCCATTTATACTTATCACAGCGGACCATTTGTCCGACCGAACGGTCTTAACAAGAACCTTATTTACATTGATACCTCCTTCGAAGGATTCGTCGCCTTCATTTTCCGCTATAAGGTTTCTTATGCGTCTGGTCCTACAAACTGCTGCGAAATGGTTTAGTTTCCCGCATGCGTTACATGTCTTTCTGTATGCTGGGCAATTACCATATGTGTGTTGCTGTCCACACCACTTGCATTCATTTCTAGTGCTTGCAATACTGGGTCCTGCTTTAGCTTTTTCTACTCGACTTCTATTTTTCTCCCAGGTATTTTTGTTAATCTTCTCAATCATGGCCTGTTTTTCTTCCCATGACGCTATTTGTACGCAGACAGACTCGGCAATCGTGGCTACAGAAATTGCTTTTGGTAGGGTCAACTGGGGATCTTCCAACAACTTCTTTTTTACTTCCTGATCTATCATTCCAATTATGAAACGATCCCTGATGAGAGATTCAGCCAATTCTTCGAATTCACATTCCTGGGCGAGTTGTTTTAATTCCGTAACGAATTCAGTTATACCTTGCCCTTCCTTTTGTACGCTTGTGAAAAATTTGTTTCTAATTTGTATTATATTTTTAAAGGGTTTGAAATGTTTTGAGAACATGTCGAGCATCTCTTTAATACTTGGGTAAGCTTCATTCTCTGTTACTCTGAATGTTTTATATATCGACACCGTTTTTTCACCAAGAATATGTTTCAAAATGGCTCGTTGACGTACCAATGGCATGCTCTCCAAGTCTGCAGCTATAGAAAAAATTTCAAATGCTTCACGCCAAGTTTCCCATTTCTTCTCACCATTATATGGCACAAATTCGGCAGGTGGCTTTATATTTTCCATGTTTTGTAATTCTGCTCTTTTCTTTTAGAGACCTAGACAAAGCTCAAAAACAAAATATCGGCTGCCGGCTGCGCCATGTTAAAATATTAGGTTAAAAATACTAGAGGTGACAACCACTCATTGTCCGGTTGAAAGAATTTATTTCACCATCAAATAGTTCTCTTTTATACAGCGAGGAGTTTTACATATTGAAAGATCGCCATGGATTTGCATAGCGTTGAAAGATAAAATGATATTTACATGAAAATAGTTACAACATATCAAATAGACAAAATTCATAGTATATGATAATCCATCACATATCACAACATCCCCAAGTTGGACTTTTGGCATTAAAATCTCCGAGTGTGATTGTGATATCCGAAGATGCTTCACTTAATGTCACTATCAGGTCTGTATTGATGCTAGTGTTATCTCGGGGTGATAAACATTTATGATTGATATTGTTTTCTCTGTGGAAGGTAGATTTCTATTGCCTGAGCTTCTGTCATGACCACAGTCATATATTTACATTAGTTAATGTATATATGATGAACAAGAAAGAGAAAAACGTTTAAGTATGCAACTTTCTTTTACACATAAAATACACTTCTACTTTCCTTACTGCGATGAATAATATATTGTGAAGGCTTGGCTCATCAGTGGTGAACCCTCTCAGCGGTTTCACCAATTTAATCCACCAGACCGCTTTTTAGAGCTCTAATACTGTATTGGATCATTCTGCTTATATATGCTGCACTGATGGTTGAAATCTCAGAAATGGTATATAAGTAAACTCTAGACATAAGCTTTTAGGACAGTAGAATTACATATAAATACATCTATCCCCCGATTTACACGGTAGATACGTTCCTGAGAAAAACGTGTAAATCGAGGGATAGGTGTATATTAAACTGTCAAATCTGAATAGGTGTTCGCCCCCTCATGAATCAGAGCCTCCCAATATTCTTTTAAACATAGGTAGTATAGAGTAGAATATCGCATTTTAGTATAGTGCGGTAAAAACAAAAACAAAACTTATTTGGAAAACCGTGTAAAAGCGAAAACGTGTAAAACAAGTACCGTGAAAATCGGGGGATAGGTGTATTTGCATCGAGCAATGCTCTTCCACAAACAATAAGAACAAAACCATAAATTGAATATAGAGCAATAACGCACCATTTATACACAAGAAAGAAAAACATTTAAGCACGGAAGAATTTCTTTTAAACATAAAACATACTTCTACTGTCCTTACTGCGATGAAAAATATATATGATGAACCTCTGTACATAACTGGAGTCGTGCTCTTTATTTTGACTTGTAATATTTTAAAAGTTGTTTAAAAACTATATTTTTATTAAATAATGAATATGCAAAATAATAATACTTCACGATGTTTTATTTTAAAATGAATAATAATTTGTATTTTTTTTATAAAACTCTGTGACCTGAAAATATAGAAATTCTATATATATATAATGAGTTCGTTTGGTAGATGTAAATATTAGCCACCATTTTAATTTGTCAGTTTGTATTTAAATAAAAAATAATTGATTTGACGAAAAGAAGGCTAAGGCTATTTCTTCAAAACATCTACCATATAACTATTGATTGTACATTTATAAAGTATAGATTACTATTGCTGAGCGATTAATAACGTTATTTTAAACTGGAGAAACTGTGAAGCACAAATTTTAAAATATTGTGGCAAAGAAATAATTTATTTGTAAATTAAATTTAATTGCCATCTATCGTTAAAATTTTACTCATATAAATTTACTGGCAATGCGTTTCTTTTAAATATCATCAAATGTTATCTCTACAGACCTTACTGCAATGATATGAGTTATTTAATGAGATAATTCTCATTCTCAACACTCACATCTCATTCAATAATTCATATCATTGCAGTAAGGTCTGTAGAGATAATATTTGATTATATTTCCAAGCCCTCTCATTCAATAACTCATATCATTGCAGTAAGGTCTGTAGAGATAACATTTGATGATATTTAAAAGAAACGCATTGCCAGTAAATTTATATGTGTAAAATTTTAAATAATTTATAATTTAATTTAATATTATTCAATGAAAATATATATTCAACAGATTATAAAAATATATATTACTATAATATAATAAATGTAATTCTACTGTCCTATAGTCCATAGTATTATTGAAAACCATTTCTGAGATTCCATCCTTCAGTGCTGCGTATATAAGCAGAATCGTCCAATACAGTATTAGAGCTCTGAGAAGCGGTCTGGTAGATTAAATTGGCGAAACCGCTGGGAGGGTTCACCACTGATGAGCCAAGCCCTCCCAATATATTTTTTCATAGCAGTAAGGGCAGTAGAAGTTTGCATTATGTATAAAAGAAACATTCGTGCTTTTAAATCCCTTAATTTTATATGTATAGATGGCGTGTTATTACTTTGTGTTAATATATTACTCTGTATTTGTAAAATCATCATAAAAAATTTTCCTTGCTTGCTTATTCAATATTCTCTAGCTGTAGATAGTGTTGTTGATAATTGTCGACTTGTCGTACTGACGTCATCAATAAATACATCTTAAGATATTCCAAGACTTGATATATTTCAACGCTACAATATATTTTTAAAATATCAAATAGTTTTCAAGTTATGTAATTATAAATCCCCTCCACATGTGTGTTTGGTTACTTGCAGTCATGAGTGAAGAAGTTGAGGTATGTGTAAAAAAAACGAAATATTTGAGTCATGTTTGACATTCTGTCATGAGATCAAATATCATCAGGATACCTGGCGGAAAGAAGATCCTATGTGATTGATAACAACAACCATGGTACTGGAAGTTAGTAGCAGTTTGGTTAACACCATTGATCAAAATGATTACATCAACTCTAGATAGAGAAAGTCATATTCTCATCATCAAAAAGGAAAACATTCACTGCAGGATTTGTGGAAATATGATATCTGATGAAATCTCCCACTATATCATAGAATGCAAATATTATAGGTGAAGAAAAAGAGAAAAAAACTTTTAAAAAGTTTTTAGCAACCCACTAAAGACGCTGAGAACTATTTTAGAAAAGAAAAAATATAGCAATAGAACTCTATAATTTCTACACATCAATTGTAAATAGATTCATAAACAAAAGAGGTAGTGAGGAAAGTTTTAGAACAGATGTGTAAATAAATCCCTTTTCAAACAAAGGCTCACGTACACATGGGGAAAGGGAGGAAAAATTACGGTATTATTTTGTTGTTGTATGGAGAATCCATACAGGGCTATGGGCCCTAATAAAAGCCTTTTTGTTGGTGGTGGTGGTTAATATGCTCGTATGTTTTCCACACTTTGATTTTATCCAAAAGACCGAGAAGCGATATTCACGTAGCGATTCTACGTGAGCCCAGTTCAGCTAATCAGAATATTTGAATGTAATTCTACTGTCCTATAAGCTTATGTCCATAGTTTTCTTGAAAACCATTTCTGAGATTCCATCCTTCAGTGCTGCGTATATAAGCAGAATCGTCCAATACAGTATTAGAGCTCTGAGAAGCGGTCTGGTGGATTAAATTGGCGAAACCGCTGGGAGGGTTCACCACTGATGAGCCAAGTCCTCCCAATATATTTTTTCATCGCAGTAAGGGCAGTAGAAGTTTGTATTATGTATAAAAGAAACATTCGTGCTTTTAAATCCTTTCATTTATAAATCAGAATAATGTCCGAGAAAAAATATATAGCGATAGAATTGTTTAACTTTCATAAAACGTTAGAGAACAAGGTAATCTCTAAGAATTAAAATTACAGAACAATTTCCTTCCATAGTTAATTTGTATAGTTATGTTGAATACTGATCTCCCTTCTCTCCTTTGTTTATGTTTTTTCCCCTTTCTTCATGAAAATGATGTATGGCGAGTCCTTACAGGACGGAAATGTCCTAATAAAGCTGTTGTTGTTATTTTATGATCTATTTTCTCTATTTCGCGTGAATATGTAATTTAAGGGATGTACAGAGACATCGGGAGTGAGCGAGTGATATAAACCGTCTATTTCTGACAGTCACGACCCAGGATCGAATCCAGCACTGGGAACTTTTCTCTGAATAATAAAAAAATTGTTTCAATGACACCCCCCCCCTCCCCCTCATCTCCCCAAATTCTTGCAAAAATCCAACCTCCATCAGTATGAGTACAATTAAACAAATTTGTACACATTGGCACATTTTTAAGAGCAAAAGTCGAACTGATTTCTACCATGTATAGATATGTGGTACACTTACAGTAAAAGCAGTCGCCTACTTCTACCCACCATGATTATCATGGCCTAGGGATAAGCAATATATATATATAGAATTTCCAATAAAGACAATCTTTTTTTCAACTTCGGTGTCCATCTATTCAGTAAAATCAGAGCAATTTGCGTACGTTCTCGCCTAGCAAACTTCTTGACGACGATTTCGACTTGGAGGGATTGATACGAAGGCTCTTCCCACCTCCGAGGCCTTGCATCTTTCCCGTGTAATAGACAACTTGTCTGAGGATGGCGACAAAGAGATGACAGAGAAAGATGTTCGTCAAGGTGAGATGGGGCAGCAAGAGCAGAGCGGCCGCTTTCCCGAGGGACGAGAAGGAAGAATAAAGAGCGAAGATGGACGTCTTGAGGTCTTTATGACAGGAATTGATAGTCCCCATTGTATTGTCATTCGGTAGCGCATCCTTAATCTTGAAGACGATCACGGAGAAGATGAGGATGGGGGATTTGGCGTAGTAGAAGAGATTCCGCCCCCAGTAAACGGGGACGACGAGGAAGCAGTGGACAAAGATGCTGAAGACGTGGATGAAATCCTTCGTCCGTTGATTGGCCTTCACGAAGCGGTTGACAATCACGGCCGTGACTTCAACCAGAGTTCCTCCAAAGGCAATCTCGGCATCGGTCACATCCATGGGCCCACCGGCAAGATCTTATTGAGAACGCGGCTGTAGATAATGCCCATAAAGGAACCCGACATGCCCGTTAGGATGTTATTCATTACAGGGAAGAGAATGGGCTCGCCGTTGAAGAGACGGGCAATTTTCGGCGGGGGTGACCTTATTCTGTGAGAATTCGTCGGACGCCAGGGGAGGCGCCCCTGAATATTTGAGGACTTCCACGATGAGCAGAGATATCTGGGAAAAGAGGAAGGAACAGGCGAGAATCCAAGGGAACCAGGCAGTAATCCAACTCATCTCCATCTCGTTAAGCACAATGGTGCTAAACTTGAACGTCATATCGCCGAAAAATAGAATCTCTTTGATTAGGGTTAGCTGCAAACTGACATACTTCCTCGTTTCGCTGGGCTCCCGTTCGAGCTTGGTTTGACCGTGGTACAACAGCATAGTGGCGAGCGATTGGCCAATGGTACAGAGCACATAGTACTTATTGCCATAGAGGAGGGGAACGAAAATCAGGAAGCTGAAGAAAAAACCGAAAAGTAAGGTAACCTTTCGGCCAATTGTGTAACAGATAATCCAGACGAAGTAAATTTGGATGGCGCAGACGATATTGACGATTCCCGCCCTTTTTAAGCCTAACGAGGGAAGGTGCTGGCACATCCATTCATCACGAATTAAATTTAGAACGGCCTTGGGACACCGAAACATTTTTTTGGGGTCAAATTATCGATTTTTTTTTTTGGTAAATATTTACATTTTCATTTTAAAAATATATTTGAGGTTTACCTTGTGTATTGAACACAAGTTGTATGACCCCTATAATTTTAAATAAGATAAATCAACAATGAGGGTCTTTAAATACCCCATTTTAGGTTTATAAATTTTTGAGGGATTTGAAGTTTTATTTATAATAGATCTAAATTTTGAAAATTTAAGACTTTGATATATTTCGAAAATAAACTTTAATTAAAGCGCTATTACAATTTTTAAATAAGCTAAGATAATGATATATCGAAAAAATATAATTTTTAGAATTAAAAAAAAATCTAAGGTTGAGTTTAAAATGAAAAGCTATTCTTTACCAAAAAATGTTTTTTTAATGTCGAAAAATGTTATATATTTTTTTCAAAATAATACTGCTCTATTTTTATGAAGATGCGCCTTTTAAAACTAAGGGTTTAGAGATGCAGATGAGAATTATACGCTTTCCCGCCAAAATGTGGCTACTCTTTCAAATTTTCTTTTGCTTTTGCAACAATAACTTTTATAAACAAGCCGATATATAATCTGGTCACAATTTCAACATTAAAAATAGAAAAAAAAGAGGGATTAAAAGAGAAAATAAGATATTTAAAATGAAATTTTGTCAATGAATTATCCCTATTACTGAAAATTATATAAACATTTTTAAACGATTTTTTAAAAATGCAGTAGAATCTACCTGTAAAGGACACCTAATTGCAATGTCAAAGTGTCCTTTAGGAAGAGGTGTCCTCTTACCGGAGAGTTGCTAAATTGTAAAAATGGTAATTTTGCAAATGAAAACTGTCCTTTGTGGAGAGGTGTCCGCTAAAGGGAGGTTCTACTGTTTATAATTAAAATGTATTTGTAAATGAAATTTATCTAGGAATGTCTATTTGAAGTTTTACACAAAAAGAGAGAGAGAGAGATAGTTTGAAAATATATTTTAGTCGATGCCAAATCCATGGTAATATCTTTTTGGTCATCGGAAATCGTCAGTAAACTTTCTATGAACGTCATTTTCTGTTTAGAATTTTGTTTTAAAAAGATACAGCTTCATAAACTACTCTTTTATTTTTTTTCCCGACGTTTCAGTAACTATCTGTCTTCACTCAATTCCTTGAGGAAGGTGTATATGTACGTATCATAGTTTTTATCATGAACGTTCAATTTTGAAGCAAGAAAATGATTATTCTTTGAGTGTGAAAGCTTGTAAAAAATATGAACTTATCCCTCTATTATTAATTTGTTTATTTTTTTCTTTGTCGTCTGTTTTTTTGCACAAGTTGAATCTGGTTAGAACGATGTATGTAAATTAGATGATTCTTTTGTTGCCTTAAATACGAGATAATTAACTCTCTCTATATATATCTAAAATGTTTAAAATTTAATAAATTAATTTTATAAATCTGAGAGTTGTCTTCAAAAACGATCCAACAAATTTCATAAACGAAAGATGCCTTTAATATATATCTGTCTTTATCTTCTTTTTCCTAATTAGAAATCTATACGGTAGTATATGAGCAGACACCTCTTATACAAAGGACAGTTTCGTTGCCAAAATTACCATTTTTACCAATTAGATACTAGATCTTAGCTGGTGAGCGGATACTTCTCTCTAAAGGACGATTTGGCTCATCAATAAGGTGTCTTTTAGAGAGAGGTTCTACTGTATAAGAACTGTTTAGAAGCCACGTGGGACTAGTAGTGACTTTAATGACAAAGATCACAGAGATCAATATTTAAAATGGCTCAAAATATATAACAAATTCAACATTAAAAAATACTCGTTTATCTTTTTAAAAAAAGTAAATATAACAGTATATATAGAGATTTATTTTCTTTCTTAAATTATTCATATTGCTGAAAAAAAAATATTTTATTTTAAAAATAAAAAAATATATGGATACATATTTTAAACTGTGTGTGTGGGTAACACTAAAAAAAAACAATATAATAATATCCTTAAACTATTTAGTGTACCTTGTTTGAGGAGATGCAATTAATAATTTTTAATATTAAACATTGCCTGATTTTGAAATAAAAATTAACTAGCTAAACTTAAAAAACCATACCCTTATCTCCTGCAAAAATCGGCTAACTACAAACTTTGTTATAAACAAATTTTTTAATCGTAAAATTGTACTATAATTTTAACGAAGAAAATATTTTTAAAATTTAAAATCGCTTATATATATACAACTAATTTTATTATTAATATAATAAATTTTAGAACACACAGACTGTATTGATAATAAAAATCATTGTATATAACACATGTTTACTTTTATTTAAATTACTTATTGTCACACACACACATAAAAAGAGATTTTTAAAAAAGCTTCTAGATACCTCTATTTTTAGCTAAGATTTATTTATTTATCTTGTCGTTAATTTTGATTAATTGAAATATACTTCAGGAACCCGGGTTAATAAATAACAAGGGAAAATGGCATGGAAAATTGAAGCAAAAGATGAAGTCATTATTATAGATGAAACTTCTCAATTTAATCCTGAAGAATCGACAGAAAATTTAAATCACGTAAATATAAAAAATGAAATAAATAACCACGAAGAAAATTACCATCAAAAGGAAAAATTAAACGAATTTACTGAATAAATGCCATTAAAAGTTGTAAAGGACGAAGAAGATATTAAAATTGTATTTATCGAAGATGATTCGGAAGAATTTTCGAGCATAAATGTTGATTCAAAAGATAACAAAAGATCTGAAGAAGTAGATGACTTGCTGCAGTGTCCTGTGTGTATGCAAAAGATGGATACAGAAAAAGACACCATACGACATCTACGTACCCATCTTTCATTGAAAAGTTACCAAATGTCCAAACCATTTAAATGCATCAGTTGCAATTATGCAGGTTACTTCAAACAAAATCTTGACCGTCATGTTTCCATTGTCCACGAAAATAATAAGCCATTTAAATGCCAAGATTGTCATAAGAGATTTTCAACTAAACAAAATCTTAACAATCATCTAAAGCTGCATAGAGATGTTTAAAATACACAAGATAAACGTGATATGTAACATATAAACCTACCTTAGAATAAATTAAACGTGTTTGCAATCAATTCTAAATTTAGCATTAATTTTTTTGAATATTATTTATTTGTATTTCTTAAGAATAGTTAAAGGGTGGTGACTCTTTATCAAACGATAATTTAAAAATGTAATCAAATCTTCAAGTATTTTAGTGTGTAATAAATAAAAGAGTTTACAAACTATTACCTAGTTCTTCACAAATTGTAATATAGTTAATATCGTACTCGGCAACACAGTTGAGTTCGATATAGAATGTAAACAAAAGAACTAACGCTATCTAATACTAACAACAATCCTGTAAGTAAATAAATATATCTAATACCCCAATAAATAAATCTTATAATACGTTTGCTAATTACATTACGTAAACAAAGATTTTACATGGTGTCAGAAGTTTAAATTTAAAAATAAATAAAAGTAGCGTATTTCGCTAACCCTAGTTCTAAACTGAAAGGGTTAACAAAAGTTCCAAACTTAAAAATAAGCGGAAATAAATAGCTTTGAGAATAATATTTAAATAACTAACCATGGAGGCACCAAAACATTTTGATCCTAATAGAGAAAGGTGGGAAGATTGGCTTCAACAATATTCTTGGTATGAAACTGCTACGGAGATGAAAAAGAAAGAACCAGAAGTTCAAGTCGCGTCGTTCATGACAATAATAGGAAGCGATGCCCAAAAAAATTACCGTACATTTGTACTATCTCCAGAAGAAACTAAAAAAGTTGAAGAAATCAAAAAACGTTTCACCAACTACTTTTTGCCAAAAAAGAATTATACCATGGAACGTTATAACTTTAATAAATTACAACAAAGCATGGTTGAAACAATTACAGAATTTATCACAAGATTGCGCCTACAAGCATCAAAGTGCAAGTTTGAAAGTTTGGAAGATGAACTAATCAAAGACAGGGTTGTTGTTGGTATTTATGATGACCACACAAGAGAAAAACTTCTAAGTGATCCTGATTTGGACCTGGATAAGGCAATACAAATATGTATGGCTGCAGAAAGGACAAACAAAGAAATAAAGGTCATGCAACAGCGTTCGGATCAAGAAGTATCAGTCATTAAAAAGAACTTCAGGCCAAAAAAGAATGTAACAATGGAAGAAGTTCCAAAATTAATAGACAATTGCAAAAAATGTGGCGGCACACATCCAATTAGAAGATGTCCTGCATATGGAAAAATTTGCAATAAATGTAAAAAAGCAAATCATTTTGCAAAATGTTGCAGATCAAGTTTCAGGTATAAAAAGAAAATCAATACCTTAGAAGAAGAAGAAACAGAAAATGATGAATTTAGTCTTCAAATTAATTCATTGTCGGAATTCACTAGTGAACCAATGGAAAAAATCCAAATAAACAACACTGAACCTTTCAAAATAAAATTGGACACTGGAGCTCAGTGCAATGTCTTGCCTTGGAACATTTTCAAGAAAATAAATTCAAAACTTAACAGAAGTTCAGTGAAAAGTTTAAAATCATTCTCAGGCCACAGAATTAAGGTGGAAGGAGAAATTATTGCCTCATGCATAATAAACAACATCAAGGCAGACATTAAGTTCATTGTCACCAAAACAGGGACCACACCAATACTGGGCAGTGAATCTTGCTTTATGCTAGGACTACTCAAGAGAATAAATGAAATAAAACCAGTAGAACAAGAGTTTCACCAGCTGTTCAACGGAGATGGTTGCTTAAAGAATTTTGAATACAGAGCAGAATTCACAAAAGGGGACCACAAGTTGGAAATAAAACCACCCAGGAGAATACCCCTTAAAATAAAAGATGAGGTCAAGAAACAACTAGACTTAATGGAGAAAAGTAAGGTGATAAAAAGAATGGAAGAACCGACACCTGTCTCAAGCCACATGGTGGTAGTGAAACAAGGCGGGAAATATAGAATTTGCATTGATCCATCAGATCTAAACAAGATCCTGCTAAGAAGACACTACCCACTAAGAACGATAGAGGACATAGCTTCCAATATAAAAAATTCAAAATACTTCACAAAGCTTGACTTCTTAAAAGGCTTTTGGCAATTGAAGGTCGCTGCGGAAACACAACCTTACATGACCTTCAGCACACCTTGGGGGCGTTATGCTTTCCTTAGAGTCCCATTTGGAATTAAAACTGCCCCGGAGATTTTCCAGAATACCATATCCAAGATTGTAGAGAATATACCTGGTGTAGAAAACTCAATGGACGACATACTCATCCATGCTGAAGACATCCAAACACTGAGAGAAAGAACTAAAATAGTCATGACTACTCTTCAGGAAGCTGGAGCAAGACTCAATAAGGACAAGTGTGAATTTGAAAAAACTAAAATAAAGTTCTTGGGACATATCTTCACCAGTGATGGAATAAAAACAGATGAAGAAAAAGTCAAAGCCATTGACAATATCAAGTCACCATCAAACAAAAAAGAACTACAAAGACTTTTGGGAATGGTTCAATACTTACATAAATTCATCCCAAATCTCTCAGAGATAACATACAGAATGAGATTGCTTCTGAAGAAAAACACAGAATGGCAATGGGACAGCTTGATGGACAAGGATATGGAAAGAATAAAAGACTTATTAAAACAAGCGCCAACCCTAAAGTATTATGATCCTAACAAAGATGTGGTACTTTCGGTTGATGCAAGCCAACATGCCATTGGAGCAGTCTTACTCCAAGAAGATCGACCAATTGCGTATGCTTCTTCTGCATTAAATGATGCTCAGAGGCATTACCCTCAAATAGAAAAAGAAGCTCTGGCAATTAAATTTGGTTGTAAGAAATTCCATACCTATATATATGGTAAATCTCTCTTAATAGAAACAGACCATCGACCGTTAGAATCCATTTACAAAAAACCAATGGATAAAATGCCACCAAGACTTCAAAAAATATTCATGGAAATTAATCAATATGGACCAAATATTAAATACAAGAGTGGAAAGGAGCTCTTGATTGCAGACTTACTGAGTCGAGATTGCAAATCATATGAGATTCTAGAAGAAAATCCAATAGAAATCCTTTTAATTACTGCATTTGACAATAGATCAACAACCAACATCATGAAAGCTACAAAGGAAGATGCAGAATTACAAGAACTAAAAGAAACAATAATCCAAGGATGGCCAGACCAAAAGTCACTAGTTCCTCTATCTTGCAGAAGATATTGGAATATAAAAGATGAACTTTCCATTCATGAAGACCTAGTTCTGAGGGGAACCAAAATAATAATACCAGAATCAATCAAAAAACAAGTTCTCAAACAGATACATGAAGGCCACCTAGGCATTACTGGTTGTACCAAAAGAGCCAAAGACTCCATTTATTGGGCAGGAATGTCCAAAGATATCTCTGACATGGTAGAAAATTGCAAGACATGCATAGCTACACAAAGAGACAAACAAAAACAACCCCTAATGCTAAAAGAAATTCCTGAGCTCCCATGGGAAATTGTCGCATCAGATATCTTTCAATTTGAAGGGAATGAATACATTGTGATTATAGACAGTTATTCTGGATTCATAAACTTTGAACCTATTAACACCATAAATTCAAAAGATACCATTGGATTTCTCAAAAGAAACTTTAGCATACATGGAATTCCTAAAGTTCTGGAGACATAATGGAAGAAATTATGCTTCAAGAGAGTTTAATGAATTCAGCAACAAATGGAAGTTTAATCACAAGACTTCAAGTCCACATTACCCTAAATCAAATGGACTGGCTGAAAGAGCTGTGCAAATAGCAAAGAACATTCTTAGAAAATGCAAACAAAGTGGAGATGATATCCAGATTGCATTACTCAACTATAGAAATACTCCAAGAGAAGACATGGGATCACCAGCACAAAGACTACTTTCAAGAAGAACAAAGACAATCTTGCCAATCAGCAAAGAATTGCTAAGACCTTGCATCCAAAAAGATGTCACTTTAAAGCTAAGAAGATCCAGAAACAAGCAGAAATTCTACTATGACAAAGGATCAAGAGACGAACCAACTTTCAAGATCGGACAAGAAGTTTATTTAAGAGAAAACAGAAGAAACTGGAAACCAGCCACAATAGTTCGAGAAGATGGTCCAAGGTCCTATACAGTCCAGAACAACAAAGGACTCTACAGAAGAAACCAATCACATATTACAACTAACCAATCCCAAAGAGACCATGAAAGCATCCTTGAGCAAGAACCCAGTGGAAGTGCTTGTTCAACTATGGAGCAAGATCAAGAAACTCAGCCTAAAGGTTCTGACAGGATGGAGCTGCAGTCGGAAACTGATAATCCAGCTGGAGAGGAGGAGACCAGAGAGGTGCGGAAGTTCACAAGAAGCGGTCGCCAGGTGAAGCCACCAAAAAGAATGGATTTATAAAAAAGGAGAGATGTAATATAGTTAATATCGTACTCGGCAACACAGTTGAGTTCGATATAGAATGTAAACAAAAGAACTAACGCTATCTAATACTAACAACAATCCTGTAAGTAAATAAATATATCTAATACCCCAATAAATAAATCTTATAATACGTTTGCTAATTACATTACGTAAACAAAGATTTTACACAAATATAAACACACAAATTGCGGCGGAAATATATAAATGTTTTCAAAAATATAAATACAGAATACCAAAATATAAATAATTATATTTTTTGCAAACCGCGTATTTATATGTGAGAAAAACATTATTATTTAAAATTTTAATTAATTTCATTTTTGTAATAAAAGTTTATTTTTATCGTATGATAAATTAACGTAAGGTGCTCTATCCACTCAATAAAATCTCAATATATTATTTTTCATATGTTTTGTCACACACACAAACAAATAAATTAATAAATAAATAATTATATCAATATAATATAAAATAATTCTAAAATGCATTTAAATTAAAATGTGTTGCAATGATAAATAAATAATTTATCATTTTTAAAATATCAACACAATTTTAGAACGACCTTTTTAGAAATTCAAAATACTATAAATATAAATAGTAAATTTGATATTTTACTTTGTCAATAAATTTTTTTTTCTTTGTAAATTTCTCTCTGATATAATTTTTAAATCTACATAAAAAAATAATAAACATTTTACAATTACTTAGCCTGATAATAGATGTTTTCTTGGTATAATAAAAAATAATATTCTTTATTATTGATAATGTTCTCTAAAAAGAAATTGTATTTTTTTTTCTCAGTCTACACTACACATCATGCATTATTCATAATTATAAATAGCAAATTTACCTTAAATTGCATTTGACAGCGACGTTTTTCTAATATTCTTTTTTACTACACTTTTATAATAAAAATAAAATATTTATTTAATCTCAAAAGAATGTATTTATAAAATAGGCACTAAAAATATGATAGATAATAAAGTTTTCAAAAATACCTATTTACACACTACGTTATTAAAAAAAATAATAAAAAATAGGCATGATCGCTCCTGGACTTTTTGGATATTTCTTAAATAAATTTTTGTGTCAACTGCTTGTATGCTTCTTGTCTCTAATTTATATTTATAATGTAACTACTTAGCGCATTTCCCCTCATTTTTGATATAAATATGAATATATATTATTCTAAATATATTATTTTATGAAAAAATGATAGAAAAAATAAAAAGGTCAGATGTTGATATTAAAATAAAAATGGCATATCCTGATCAGGAGCACATGTGCTTTACAGAAGGCAGAACGCCATCAGGTGGAACAGAAATCAACTAAACATTGATTTAGCCTATTCCCTGATATTTGGTCAGGCCAATTTCTTGATAAACCAAGAAAAGCCATTCACGAACGCGTTTCGCGCTTTTGGCGCTCGTCAGCGTGGAGTAGGCTGTACCACTCGCGCTCTGCCTTCTGAAAAGCACGTGTGCTCCTGATCAGGATTTTTTTATTTTTAATATTTTTTTATTTAAGAAATTTTTAATATAATCGGCTGTTTTTCAATGAGAGATAGATTTGTTCTGAAAATAGAGCATTTTATGTTTAAATCTTTAGATAATAAAAAGGCATATATTGGATTGACTACAAAGATTTATTTGCCAATATTTCGATTGACTGAACGCCAACCTCTGTCAAGGCATTACATTTTGTATATATAGAGATATTTATAACCCAGGGAGCTCAGAACACCAACTACCTGGGGAGTCCAGCTCACCAGTATGAACTAGTGTTAAGCGCTTTTACTCGTGTCCTGTTTTGATTGCTGAGTTGAACCAGTTGACCAGGAAGTTCCATGCTGAGTCTGGCCATAGAAGTAGAATTGAGGTGGGTCAGTCCAAGCAGCTGTTTGTATCCTATGTTTCAGGAATGCTGGACAGCTGAAGAGAAGATGATAAACTGTTTGTGGCTCTTCTGAACAGTGGATGCAGGTAGGGTCTGTTTCGGGATGTTCACGTGTAATGTCTGCCAGTACATGGCCCGTGAGGATGGTAGTGGTGGCCTCTCCATGGCGGATTTTTGGTCGAAATTTGAGGAGATGGCTTGGAGTGGCGGCAATTCTCCTGAGGATTCTGGTCAAATGGTCTTGGGTCGAATGGTCTGAAGAGGATATAATCAACTGTCTGTGGCTCTTATGAACAGTGGAGGCAGATAGGGTCTGTTTCAATAAATAAGCGCGTCTTACTGCAAATCAGAAGATCCAAGTATTATCATCAACAACTTGGCGTCATTTATCATTGAAATTAGAATTAATTTTAATTTTTTAACCAAAATATTTCGGGACTTATGGGTCACCCTGTATTTTTAATTTTAAAATATATAATAATTATATAAATACCAATCCCTACTTCTTTTTTAATTTTATTCATTTCAGTGTCAATATAAAAAATAAGACAAGCATATTTTTTTTTTAAATGGCGACGCGTGCCAATCGAAGACGACTGTTTGTTACGGTTGGATCTTGTCAACATTCATATTTGTCACCAAACTGGTGTCGCAAGTGCCAATATTTCTATTACATAGATAACAACACACATAAAATCTTCTTTTGTTTATATAAACACAAAGTTTCTGTTGGAATATTACAGAGTAACAATGGCTATAGATGAGACTGAGTTTGAAAAGGAACTTGTATGTATATAATATTTTAGTATTGTTTTTGTTGTTTTCATGTATAAACATATATATTATATAATCTAAATATAAAAATATTCTATAATTAAAAATATATATTTTATTTTCATTCATTGATAGTTCTACTTGTTTTTTGACCATAGTTTTAGAATACGCCGACTTTTAATACTTGTTGTAAATATGTAGTTATCTAACCTATTTTTGAAATTCACTAATATAGAATTCATTTCATAAATTCTTTAAAACTGTGAAAAATGTCTTATTGTAATTTTCTTCAAGTAATTTAAAATAAAAACTACTTGATAGTAAATAGTTATTTTTCTGCTTTTTCTTTCAAAATGACACGACTGCAAACGATACCATTAAGTACCCATGTACTCAAAAGAACCAGCAATTAATTTCTATCTCAAAATAATATTTATTATAACATATATATACCAAGATTTGTTTCATATAATTACTACTGTATTAATAATAAATAATATGTAATGTTAAATTGGTTACGGATTCTTCTTTCTAATTTACTTTAATTAAATAACAACTTCTACAACTAACGAGGGTGTAATAATGGAACTCTAGTTAACCTTGCTTTGGGAATTTTTCTATTTGATTCCAAACAATGCATTCTCAAGACACAGGCTAACTCCTAAGACAATAAAACCTAAAAACTATCCTTTCTTATAGATAATAAAAAGACATATTGAATTGAAAAAATATCAAATTTCCAAATTTTGGTTGGCACACTGAACTCCTTTTTAATATCTACAGATTCAAATATGGATTGATCTATTTAAAAAAAATAATAATTCTTATGAAAATTCAATAATGTTATTAATATAGGATATTTCAAGTTTTTCAAATTAAAGATACTTCGGTCAGTAAATCTTTTTAATCATCTCGACGTTTCAACAAAAATCTTTTGTCCTCGTCAGGAGCGAACAAAAATCAAAACATTTGGCATAGCGTTAAATAATTCTTAATCTTTAATATCTTTAATTTAAATAGCATTTTGAAGAACTATAAATTTCGGCCAGGCAGCCTCTATCTTTACGAGGATATTTCAACACATTTAGCCATTAGAATGTTAAAAAAAAAGTTATAAATGATCGAGTTATACATGATCAGATACCTAATAAAACTAAATTAATAGAAAGACCCACACACACACACAAAAGCCTTATTAAGACACACTGGTCTTATAAAGAATTCTCCCCGAGATTACAAGAGAGATAGGCCTGTGAAAGTGAGGAATATACAGAAGAAGAAAGATTATGTAAGTATGATATATACATACACATACATATATACAACATAACAACAAAAGCCCCCATTAAGACCCAAAGTATTACAAAAGACTCGACTGCAGGATCCAAGAAGCAAAGTAAGAAAGAGATAAAGAAGTGAACAACAAAAAAAAGTTTTTTTCTTTTTTTTTAAATAATATATATATACACATATTCACTCAATTCAAAGTAACAGTAACGATGCCTTTTTATTCACTGCCTTGTAAAATTAATAGAAGGACAAACGGTTCCATCTAAAAAATATACTTATAAGACATGAAAACTATAAAGACAGGTGTATTCTGTTTTATAAAAATATCGGAAAACAAATAAACACAACTTTCAACAATTGATAAAAACAATTAAATGGTGTTAACATTGCAATGAATATGATCCCCGACATTTCAACCACAGGTATCAATTGTAGATTAGTGTAAACAACAACAACAGGTTAAAGGTGGAGCTGTACAAACATGGCGGCTATAAAAAGCTCCCTTGTTGCCATCACGGCTACAGTCAACATGTGGCGCCTCCTTGCAATCACACTCTGTCTGGCTGGCGTCTCCGCCAGAACCAATTGTCCCTCTTTGAAAGGTCTAAAGAACCCTGTACTAAATGAGGTAAGTCTATCTAACCAACACTATAATATGCAAATATGACAACGATAATTTCCTTATTCGCCATAGAAAAAGAATGAACACAAGTCGGAGGGAAAAGCTTCTTTATGTCTTTCTTCGTCAATATGCAATTATATTAAATTTGCATAATTGCGGGGTATAGTATGTTGATAAAAATTATATAAGTGACTTACCTTAAGTTTTCTTTTTTTAAATATAATTTTTAGGAGTATTTGAGTATTTTTGCTAACTATAGGTTGAGAAAAATAAAAACCAGCAAGCGCTACCAATAAATGAATTTTTATAAAATTTGTCGTAAGTCATTTATATAATTTTTTATCAACATGTAAATATGCATATATGTGAAAAAATGTGTATACCCTGGCAACAACAACATTTTACTTCTCTCGCGTGAACCTTTCGCTTTATGTAAACTCTTCACGTTATACCACGTCTTACTCAAACCATCTACAAAGGGGTCAAGGTTATATATTTTTAGATATTAAAAGGTAAAAATATTGGATTAAATAAAAATATGTTCTAATATTTCGGTTAGCTGAACGCCAGCATTTATCAAGCATACTAACCTATTTTATGATACATTAGCACGCCATGTTATGAAAGTTCGAAACTATTATAGACGCGAAAAAATAGTACAAATGTAACATTGTACTGGGATAAGGTGCATATATTAAGAAAAAGACATCTACTTATCGTGCAACTGAAAGTTGCTGATGGCTTGCGCCATCTATCAGAATAAATATCAACTATTCTCGTTGATTTCTAATTATTCCAGAATTGGCCAAATATCCATTCTTGATTAATAAAGAAAAGCTAACCACGGACGCGTTTCGGGCTATTGGCCCTCATCAGCGCGGTGCAAGCTTAATTAGAAATCAACGAGAATAGTTGATATTTATTCCGATAGATGGCGCAAGTCATCAGCAACTTTCAGTTGCACCATAAGGAGATGCCTTTTTCTTAATATTATAGACGCGTTTGATTCTTTTAAAATTAAACAAATTCTACTGTCCTTACTGTAATGTAAATATTAATGGGAAACAAAAGTTTACTCTATACAGAAGTTGTATTCTCCCGATAATAAAATACGCATTCCAGAGTTTGGTGCAAATATACTAACACCACAGACAAAAATAGAATAAACTCACACCTTCATGAGAATCTGCCTTCGGACAAGTATAGGAGCTCCATTCAACCTATCAAACAAGATACTGAAGGAGGACTTAAACCAACCTGATCTAGAAGATATATATCAAATTTCCGTTAAGAAATTATACCTTCAACTACAAAATTCAACTAATCCAACTATACATTATACAAAATAAAGGAGATTACAATCCCCGACGACATGACGTTAAGAGCTCCAACAGCTGTCTGGGGTCTGTCACCTCTACTCCACCAACTCGCCATGTGTAAATAGCCAGGACAAGGTGACTCGAATGTAACAGCTGTAAACTGAGACGAAATCACAAGCGGCATTATATTATGTTGTATTATAAATTACTTATGTATTATTTACGAAAGGAAAAATATGTCCAGGGTAGCCTAGTGGACATGGCATCTGCCCGGTAAGCAGAACACTGTGGGTACGATTCCCATCCCTGGACACTTTTATTTTTCCGTTTATCATTACCCTTCACAATTCATCTTTTCATACTTCATCCCTAAGGTTAGAAATAATCGCTATTTCTCCTTAAAACAAATTTTGATTTTTCGTTGAAAAGAAACACATGCGGGATAATTTTCAAATGTCGTTTTACAATCATAAGCCGCATTATATTGTATTATATATATTGCTGTGAGGTGTGTTTATACTTGTGAACAACCAGGTAATGGTTTGTAAAAACACTCAAATCTTTCAATTTTTCCTAAAATACTTGGAGATTTGATCAAATTTTGAAATTATCGTGTGATTAATTGTGTGTTCTTGAGCCACATATAGATAAATAGTATTTATACATATTAAAAAATATGAATACTAACTTTAGAAACCTCTCTAATATATATTGCAAACACGCACACAAGTTTGATTTGCTCAAATTCCAAAAAAAAAAAAATTATTGGACGCCACCTAAGAAGAAAGAAGCTCAGGTCAATATTTACATTAAATACAATATACACTCATTGACAAAACTTAAGGAAATTGTACCTTTTACCATGTATATCGGGATCCAGACAATAACTTTGAAAGATACACTCATGGACAAAACTTAAGGAAGTTGTACCTTTTACCATGTATATCGGGATTCAGACAATACCTTTGAAAGATACACTCATGGACATAACTTAAGGAAGTTTTACCTTTTAGCGTGTATATCGGGATTCAGACAATACCTTTGAAAGATACACTCATGGACAAAACTTAAGGAAGTTGTACCTTTTAGCATGTATATCGGGATTCAGACAATACCTTTGAAAGATACACTCAGGGACAAAACTTGAGTAAGTTGTACCTTTTACCATATATATCGGGATTCATACAATAACTCGGAAAGATATTACAGTGACCTTTATTGAAGACATACGAGATAACCAAGTGTGAACAGCCTCTGTTTCCTTTAAAAAAAAAAGACGACTGACGACATCAGCGACTTTCCACTTTCCCAAGTTTTGTCCATGAGTATATACAAGTTTGTCTCATTTACAGTGTTTTCATATATTTACAAGTGCTTTGTTATGAGGAATCCAAAGTTCCATATGTTCTTTCTTCAAAATTTCTTAATTTCTTGTCTGTAGTTTCAAGCTTCTTTGAAGGTTATGTTTTCAAGTTTGTTCGATATTTTGTAGATGAAATGATTGTCTTATTATGAAATCATTTAGAGTATGATACACTACTCCTGACAAGCCATGAAGTTCCTATGGTTTTCAAAGCTTTCAAATGTTTCCAATTTCTTTGCAGTTATAAAAACCGGTTGACCATAGATAAGTAAGAATCGGTCTTATAATGAATGTGTAGATTTCTCATTTGCAATGTTTCATTTATTTATTTAAAATATTCAATCGTTAACAAGAAAGAACTTCAGACGGTGAACAACACTTTTATCTTGTTGTTGTTCTACATTGCCCTCGTTCTGGATATCACCAACGAAGATATTCTACATCCAGATTATATATGTACGAGCGACCCCACCAGCGAGTGCAAGTAACCAAACGGAGCTTTGGCACATTTGTATGTACAAAGTCGAACTGCTTTTCACATGTGTAGACATGTGGTGCGCTTACAGTAAAAAGCAGTCGTTAACTACCCACCATGATTATCATGGCCTGTACCACGTGTACTAGGGATAAGGAAAAAAAATCTACACGTGATAATATGCAAGCATGGTAAGGGGTGATGTCTAGGTAAATATTTATGACGATAAACAACAGAGTATTCAAAATGATTATTCTGTGGTAATATGATAACCGGTATTTCAACAAGGTATCAATGGTCCATTAATGTCAACAAGGTGGAGCTGTACAAACATGGCGGCTATATAAGCTCCCTTGTTGCCATCCCGGCGCCTCTCCAGCCCTCTCCTTGGCCCTCCAGTGCGGCGGGCGCTTGGAGACTCACAAAGATGTTGCGTCTTAAAATGCCTACCAGAATAGCATGTAGAAGACGGATTAATAGATATGTTGCCATCCCGGCTACAGTCAACATGTGGCGTCTCCTTGCCATCACACTCTGTCTGGCTGACGTCTCTGCTAAAAGCTATTGCCGTCCTGGGAAAAATCTTAAGACATATGGGCTGAAAGAGGTAAGCCCTCCTATAGCCGAAGCTAGAATTATAAACATACAACACTACATATAGACAACACTTAAGGAAGTGGAAAGTCTTTGATATCACCGTTCGTCTCTTTTTTGAAGGAGACAGAGGTAATTTTGTTCACACATGGTTATATCGTGTGTCTTCAATAAAGGTCACTGTGATATCTTTCAGAGTTATTGTCCGAATTCCGCTATACATGCTAAAAGGTACAACTTCCTTAAGTTTTGTCCATGAGTGTATACACACTTGGTTATCTCGTGTGTCTTCAATAAAGGTCACTGTAATATCTTTCAGAGTTATTGTCTGAATACCGATATAAATGCTAAAAGGTACAACTTCCTTAAGTTTTGTCTAGGGGTGTATCTTTCAGAGTTATTGTCTGAATCCCGATATACATGCTAAAAGGTACAACTTCCTTAAGTTTTGTCCAGGAGTGTAATAATTGTAAATAGACTTATCTAGACCATTCAAATGACCATTTGAGCATTTTTTAATTAGAAACAAGTGCTTAATGCTGGATTCAATCCCGGGTCGTAGCGATCGACAGTCAACGGCTTAGATCACGCTTCCACTGACCCCCTTCCATAGAAGTTGATATATGCAAATTAAAAATATCATTATAGGGCTTCCAATCAGATTCCACCATCGTTATAAATGTGTTAGAGATGGCTGGCATCGTGTTTGGGATGTAATACGTATAGTAGGCCACAACGTGCGAAAGATTTATCAATCAATGTATGTGTTAGATTGTTTTATTTATTTATGCTTATGAGGTGATACAGCAACGTCTTTACAATAAGAGAGGAGACAAAATGAATCAAATCTAGAAAAAAGAAGTGAGGGCTTCTCGGTCATTAAAGTCTGAGAGGCAAGGCTTTCAGCCAGTTCAGGGCTTCCGGGGTGACAGAGTGGAGATTGGAGATTCCTCCATTGAATTTGTACAGCGGGCAGTCATCTAGTATATGGGACATTGATTGTGGGACGTTGCAGGCACAATTTGGATCTTTGGTGTAGCCCCATAACTTCATCAGCTCTGCACACCTTCCCTGTCCTGTCCTAAAGCGGTTTAGAAGCACCCATTCTCGTCGAGGGAGGGAAAAACCTGGGATCTTGACACTTGGGCTTGTGATGAGGTTCTTGTTTGGGATATCGGAGCTGATCCAGGAATTTGTCCATGCTTCTGAGATATTAAAATTTTGGGAGAGAAGTTGGTTTCCTCTGGACCATATCGGATTCCTTGATTTTAGTCTATGTTTTGGGGGAGACTGTAGGATTGGGTTAATTTCGAGGTCGGGTGAATCCAAGAGTTTTTGGTACATTTTCTTGGTGGCTTCCTTTCTGCGTAGCTCAGGCGGAGAGATGTGAGCAAGAACTGGAAGCCAGTCGATTCTTGTAGGTTGGCAAACCCCTGTTATAATTCGTAAGGTAGAATTTAGTTGTGTGTCTATTAGCTTCGTGTGGCAGCTCCCCTCCCATACTGGAGCACAATACTCAGCCGTGGAGAAGATCAATGCCAAGGCAGAAGTACGCAGGGTGTTGGCATCACTGCCCCAGGAAGAGCCGGCCAACTTATGGAGGATATTGTTACGTGATGATAGTTTCCCCTTTAACTTGGTGAGATGAGTTTTGAAGGTGAGAGTGCGGTCAAGATGAATGCCTAGGTATTTGGGATGTTCGCTATGAGTTATCTGAGAGTTATTGATAAATAGTTTGAGTTTTCTTTCAGCTCTGTGATTGTTAAGATGGAAACAGCAATGTACAGATTTTGCAGGATTAAGCCTCAGAGACCAGTTTTCAAAGTAATTATGTAGAGTTTCAAGATCTTTATTCAGTTGAATTGTTGTGTTAGATTGTGGGTACCTGGCACGAGGTGGTACGGAGCAAGACCGGGCAAGCTTCAACGCTGGACTGTCTGGAGAACATCTTCGAGAAGGACAATACCGACAATGCCTTTATACTGACTGACAAGGGCAGAGTCCAGGGTAAAATGTAAGTAACTACATATGGAGTGACCCCCGCTTGGCTTTTCTGTGTTGAAATGTTTTAAAGTATACTAGTTTTAAAACTTTACAAATTTTTAAAACGTTATTGCATACAGTGAATATCATAATTTTGCTTAACTTTTAGCGTATATAAATGTATTTCCCAAATTTTATCTAATTTTAAAAAAAGGTTTAAGTTCATTTGCATAGTATTATTTTATATTTCATAGTCATAATTCTTATTTCTATTTTAATTATATTTGAAATATCACTTCGCATGTAAATTTGTATGTTGTATATAATGGCTCAAGCGCGCTTATACCCTGTTAGTATATTCATACTAGCCAGGCCTGTTGAAGAACCGAAAGGTTCGAAAGCTAGCACAAGTATAATAAAAGATGCTCCTTCGTAAAACTTTTGATTCGTTATACAGTTATACCAATTATACGGAGTTTACCTGTAGAAATACATATTGGTGCATATCTACCATTGCCGGGAATGTCTGGAGCCGGTGTAGACGGCTGTGTTTCCAGGGAATCCCGTGTCTACATCCTGAGAGGAAACGTCTCCCAGGTTTCCGACAGCGAAGGAAGCACCAGCACTGAGCTACATTTCGGTCCTTGGTACCTCGGTAGGTATCCTTGGTACAGTGGGTTGAATTCAACTCTTTTTTGTCAAACTATCCTTTTGTCATATAGATACAGTAGAACCTGCCTGTAAAGGACAACACCTAATTGCAAAGCCAACGTGTCCTTTAGGGAAAGGTGTCCTCTTACCGGAGAGTTACTGAATAGTAAAAATGGTAATTTTGACAATGAAAACTGTCCTTTGTAGAGAGCTGTCCTCTAGCGCGAGTGTCCTCTCATGGAGGTTCTACTGTACTGCCAAACATTTTAAACGACATTTCCCCCAAATATAAGATTGGTGGTGGAGTGATGTAAACCGTAGAATTTTAGACACTCACAATCCAGAGATCAAATCCCGTATTGGGCACTTGTTTTTCTAAAAAAAAATTAGTTCAATGGATGCCAAATTTTGCAAAAGTCCAACCCCACCAGTGAGTACAAGTAACCAAACAAGGCTCTAACATAATTGTAAGTGCAAATGTCAAACTGCTTTAAACATGAGTAAACGTGTGGTGTACTTACAGTAAAAGCATTTTCTAACTACCTTCCTTGATTATCATGGCCTATACTTTTTTTTTATGGATAATAAAAATTATACACAGTATTATCTCTTTTAATACACTCATCCTTCTTACAAGCCTTACGATATAACGGACAAAGTTACCAGCCTCTTCAAAATTACATTGAGCAAATTTAAAAAAAAAAACATACTTTATAACCGACATGTAACACACAACACAGCTTGTAATAGGGGCAAATTGTCTGGTCTTTTGGGGCGTCAGTTATAAAGAGAGTAGATTGTCACTTAAGAGGACAAATTCCATTAAGGGAACGAATTTCTTTCAAAAAAATATTGTTACGTTGTTTCTTGACAATATAACAACTTCCGTGTGAATAAAGGATCTTTAAATATTTTTTTATAATCAAAATCAATGAAATTAATTACAGATTAATATAAATCAAAACCAACGTAGAAAAAACAGCAGTCGCAAACTCACCAACTGCAGCACAGAAAAGGAAAACAGGAACAGAAGACAGAAGTTAGTAGAACCTTCTAGAATAGTGATTCGTGATTCTCAACCTTTTTTTTTGTTGCGGCATTATTTTAAAGATTTGAAAATTTGGCGGCACAATTTTAGAATTTCGCGGCACACTTTTGCTAACTTGAATGCAAGAAAATTCAAATTATGTATCAATATTTCTATGCAAAATATAAGTAATATACATCTCTAACATTCAATTTGCTAATTTCGTTATTTTAAAAAGTAAAAAAATGAAAAAGAAAAAAAGAAAAACCAATACAAACGTGAACATAATCATATGACTAAAA